>CAUPSG010000786.1:0-10000 GCA_963513935.1 Aphrophora alni
TCTCTCTTCCCTCTCTCTCTCTCTCTCTCTCTTCACTCTCAATCAAGTGATAGTTTGAAGATAAGAAGGCACAACATAAGATTGTGAATGCAAAGGGTGAACGTAAGGAGGGTGAGTATGTATGTTTTGTTTGACAGACAAAGAAGAGCTGTTTGAAGACGTGTCAAGTCGGGTTATTTTGGTTTAGAAGTCTATTGACGAAATAATTTTGTATTTTTGATTTTGTAATATAAATTTTACAAGTTAGCCCCGATTATAAAGATAAGGTTGTATATTATTTATTTATAATAGTAATTATATTTTTTTAATATCTTCACAACTAAATACAATACATTTGATATTAAATTAATAAATAAAAATATTTTTTTTACATTCAAATGTATAAATAAAAATACGATCATATTGCTAACCAATACATTCCTTAATATTTGAATAATAGGTAATCCTTAGGTACATAATCCTGCGTAGGATTTACCATCATTCATTTTAAGTCTTTAAATTTAACGAAAAAGGGAAGAAGGATATCAGCTGCAGTGCCTTAAACTTTTCAAAAATATATTCTTCTTTAGTAGATGCCTTAAGAAATAAATAATAAACAACAAGACTGAATTTTATGAAAACAAAATAACAATAAAAAAATAACTTCACACTTACATACACACAATTTTACACATAAAGCCCCCATCTATAAATATTCATACAAGACATACACTATAGGACAACAATAATGGGCCAAACCTATAATTCTTATTTTATAATTACAGTAGTTCCATGTTTTCTATTAAACATAGCCATATTTTTACGGATTTTGAAAATTGAATCAGTTTTTTTTCCCTTCTGTACTTCTTACTGGTAATGTATTGAATAACCCCCCCCCCTTCTAAACATAAACGAATTTCTAAGTTATGTTAATTTAGCTTTTAACAGTAGACACACAAATTTCCTGTTTCCACAATTCCGCCTTCTTTAATCATTATTACTGATCCACCTTTCTTATAATATTCTACCAATACCTTAAATATATAGAGTTTATGAAAAAATATACTTTTGATTCCAACTCATGTATTATTTTGAAAGAGACAGATCCCCTTAGAATATTCCAATTTCATAAATTATTTTGTTTTATTTAAAAGATAGAAATATCAAGAGACCTTGTCTCAAGAAGTCCTTATTATTTATTTCATTTATTGCTGTAGCCTAAATGTTTTTTTTCGATTTTTTAGATTTTATGGTTTTGTTGTTTTTTATATATGAAATTTTTGGTATATGTAAATAATGAAATAAATCAAATTTTGAAAGAAAAAGAAATATGAAAAAGAAGTTTATATACAATAGAGAATTTTGTGTAATATTAACAAGTATTTTTTTAAAGCCTAGCTGATGAAAATATTACCTTCAAGGAGGAAAATATTGCCTTCCCTCTTTCAAAATCTTATAGAAAATATTCTCATTTAGGCACCTTTAGGAGAAATGTGTTAGTTATTTACATAATGTTAAAAAAATTATGTAATCGTGTTTAGATACGAGCAAAACGAGTAGAGACGTGTAATCAAACATCAAACTCACGTGAAGAATATTTTAAGCTTTTAAGGAGCAAATTATACTCCACTGCCTTCTGCAAAGGCACGCATTCTTAAATTACCATCACAAGAATAGTTTTCAAACATGTGCAATTCAAAAATAGCAATATTTGGACATTGGAGCTGGGATTTTACAAACATAATACTTGCTAAATTTGTTACCCCATTGTTACGACAAGAACAGGTCGAATCTTTGAACTCTTTTTATTATTATTTATTGTCGTTATTTTTAGATTATACCTGCAGTGGTGGGGTCAATGTATCATAAAAATGTACATTAGTATTTATGTAGTGTGTAGAGATGTTAGGTAAATTGTTCTTATGGAAGTTGAATGCAAGATGGCGGTGGTGGAGCAGGGTTGTAATGTTCCCTCAAAAATCCAACAATATTGTAATGCCGAATACTGAATATATCTCAGCATTAATTGATTTTCAATAAATGGTCGAATATTTAACAATCGATTCCAGATATTTCGAGAATTGTAAAGATTTATAACCTAAATTAAATTAAAACAATTTGTTGGAGCCATGCTACATACCTGGCCCCAACGTGCAAAGTAATACAATTAGAACGACTAAAACGTTGGTGTCCTTGTAAGCAATGTTAATTGGTTAGGTAGATCAAAGGGTCTTATCCAGTAGGATAAGTTTGTTTTATTAATCTTATATTTATGTATATTACTACAGAGACAATACGATAAATCCTATATATTTCAAACATTGCGTTTATATTATTTGTATTGTCTTACATATAGGAAAAATATTCGGTAACAAAAAAAAAGACCTTGGGGGTATTTAAAGGGCAAAAACTATCGAGTTAAATTTATTTTCGTTAATATTATGTGTGGGGTATCAAATTTAATTAGAAGTTATTCTGATTTAAAAATGTGTATGTTTATTTGAGGAAAAATTAATATGCTAGGTTAAATTTTAAAGTATCAGATATCATGTAATCCCCCCCCCTCATAACTTGTACACGACGTAACAAACAAATGTGAAAAATTATAGAATTTAAAAATTAAATTGCAATGTGAAATTATATATTATATATTTTAGTATGACGAATATCAACTTAATTTAACCACACAATGAGAAATGTGTAGCATTTTAAGTTTAAAAATATTTTTTGTGAGATGTAATACAAACAATTCAATAGCCATTAAAAAAATGGATTGTATTTTCATTCATTTCTCTTCATTAGGATCTGTAAAAAAAACCAAAGACTCATATAATTTCACGCGTCTCACTCTCTCTCTCTCTCTCTCCTCTCTCTCTCTCTCTCTCTCTCTCTCTCTCTATCTCTCTCTCTCTCTCTCTCTCTCTCTCTCTCTCTCTCTCTCTCTCTCTCTCTCTCTCTCTCTCTCTCTCTCTCTCTCTCTCTCTCTCTCTCTCTCTCTCTCTCTCTCTCTCTCCTCTCCTCTCTCTCTCTCTCTCTCTCTCTCTCTCTCTCTCTCTCTCTCTCTCTCTCTCTCTCTCTCTCTCTCTCTCTCTCTCTCTCTCTCTCTCTCTCTCTCTCTCCTCTCTCTCTGTACAATTTAAACTGCCTTTTAAAAGATTTCGACTTATAAAAATAACTGTCCCTATATACCTAAGTAAGATTTTAACATTCGCTTGACCTTATTTAATTATATTTTGTTGTTTGATAAATCAAAATTTAGAGTTAGCTGAAGTATAAAAAACAAAATTACGATTATTATCAAATTTAGATGAAGTGTACCTCTAAGGATTCAAAACAAACCGTGTTACTTACAATCTGTCCTATAACCCGGTTCGCGAGTTATCGTTAAAAAAAAAAAAAAATCGGTTATCGGATTTTTAATGGACGCAGATTCTCGAAATCGGATCTACAGATTTTGTTTAAATTGCAGTAAACTTTACCCTTAGGAATAACTTTAAGTTGACAAATTTACGGTTCAAATTTACGAATAAACAAAAAATAACTTTGATTGCCGTTAATAAAACTCGATTTTATTCAATTATTACATACAAGAGGGTGCGTTTATATCAGAAACTAAGGGGTTTTAGCTCAATTTAAATATATTTTTGTTTAAGAGAGTTTTATTCATTTGAGAGGATTGGCGTGTGAGGAAGTTAGTGGAATTTTATTGAACTTTTCTCACGTATAAGTAACATAAATGTCGATTAAAATATTTTTTTCCATTTCAACAACTTTAAAACCCAATTAAACCAATAGATACATACAATTAAACAGTAAAACAAAAAGCAATGAACCTCCCATCCTGCTTTAAACCAAACTCCTTGCTTTTCTAAACGTTAAAACCATCCCATTGTCCTCATACAAAACCGTTTAAGCTTGTTTCCGCCGTTTTTGACATTTTGTATACAGCCTTGTTTAGAAATAAAAATAAACTATTCAGGTCCCTTTCCACCCTTCTGAAAAATTACTTCAAGTCTTAACAAAAGTGGCGTGCATAATCGAAATAGCAACAATATTGGTACAACGTTAGGAGTGTCACAGGACTGATATAGGATGACCCCCTGTTGGGAACGGAGTGGACCTACCCCCGAAGAAGGCGGTACGAAGGGTCAAAGACGATCGAGGTGTTTTTGACTCGGTAAGATAAACAGTGGTCACAGATCAAACACTAAAGCTCACTGAGGATGTTTAACGAATCTTTCAGACATCTTAAACATATCAGGTTCCTTAATATCATTTAGTCCTATTTAAAACTGATCACAAGTGGTTTAGTCGCCAATTTTAAAAACTCGAGATTGTAAAAATCTCCAAAAGACACCAACTAGAAATGATCGAGTTTCATAGTTTATTTATTTCTAATATGCATTTATTTCCACACAAACAAAATAACTATGCAGAAACATTGCACAAACTTTCTCATCTATCCACAAATGAAACAACCAAAAAAGTTCGTCACGAAAAATATTCAGTTGTCAGTCAAAAAGTGAAAATAAATGCTTTTCACTAAAATTCTAACGAAATCTGTATAGACGATTTTGAAAAATAACGTATTTTATTAGCATTAAAGTGTAAGTGACACAGAATGTGAGTAATATCATTGCCAGTCGAAAGTGATCATGAATATGGATATTCTTAGAAAACAATTTGATGTAGAACATAATTTGTTTTACTTGTGTCATTAAAGATCTTCTGAGTAAATCGTGTTATACTTTCCAATTATTCCTGAACCGAAATACTTGTTGATTTTCCACGATTGTTTGGTCATTAATGTTCACATTTTTCAAAAATTTTAGAAAAATCAGTTGAACCAGTGCGTTTTATTTGGGTCCTTCAAGACTAAAACTGAAGAAAATTTGTTTGAAATAGCCTACTTGTAGCCAGCTTTGATAAAAATCAAGAGTTTTTTTAAGGTATTTTCAAATTTTAAATTATCTAAGAACTTTACAAAATGTTTGGGATATGGCCAATAGAAATATGGCGATATTTCTATTGGATTAATTGCGTGTTTGGGCTATAGAAAACAGACCTAAACCATATTCCAAAAAACGGGTTTTTTTGGATTCAGGATACTTCAAAACGGATATATTTAACAAAAGACATATATTTTTTTATACGAGATAAGCTGCCAAAACTTAGGAAATTATTTTGGAGGTCAGAATAAAGGAAATATGAAGAATACATTTTCCCGAAAAAGGATAGTTTTCCAGATACCGGCTAACTATGTTTGTTTTTTACAAAAAATATAACTTTAAAAATAGATGAGATATTGAGTTCAGATTTAGTAGAGGTGTTTTGTATGTAATGTTTTATAAGTGAAACGAAAATAAATACTTTATTTGGTACATATTAAAATGGCGGTCGTTTTAAATATTTAATACTGAATATATTGAAAACCATTAATTTTAACACAATATTTACAAGGAAAAAATGTTTCGATTTTTAATGACAAACAAAAGGTCGAAGAATAACTATTGATTAGAAGCGGGGAAAATAAGTTCTTGATAAGATTAACTTAGGAACCAAAATATTTTCAATTCTAATACTTTTAATATAAATAATAAAATTTATTTCTCCGATTGCATAAATAAAATCAATGTGACACTTTATCTAAACTGCTCGATTGTTGAACAGTGAGGATATTGATGGACAAGTTAATGTGTCTTACAAAATCTTTTCTAAAACGCCGTACATCACCTTATTTTATTAGGCCTACATGAAGTTCAGATTGATAAAAATTCTAAACAACTACGTGTTAAAATATTTTATAATTAGCACTCTCTAATCGCGTAACTATTGTTTGTTAGAAAAATCTTTTTGGAGACTTTAACGCAGATAGACGAAGTTCTCAAATGTGTATATCATTGGAACCAAAGTGGTGGGATGACTGAAGTATTTGCGAATATGGCCAAATGTTTCGGTCGAATATTAGTATTTACTAACTCGCTCTTTGTCAAATTAAATATGATTATTTACCTTACATGGACGTCAAGACTTCGTGTGAATCGTGGAATGTCAACTCCAAATATTTGAAGACCCATTTTGGCAACAATAATGTAGGCCTACTATATGCTCATTGCAAAACAAATTTGTCATTTCAAAAATTATTACAATTTTCTGGTGTAAATAATATTACCATTAATTTTTAATATACCTCCAGTTTTTTATTTCACATATATATGTATAAATGTCCTCTGAGTCCTTAAAAGAAATATTTAGGATGATGTTTATGCACTGTACAATGTTCTAAAACCGAAACACGCAGACTATTTGTAATAAAATTTGTTATGTAGGTACATAATGGTCATATCTAGGCACATTTATTTATTCTTGCTGTTTCTTGAATAACTAAAAGATTTGTCGTAAAAATAATAAATAAAATAGTTTTTTTTTTTTCAAACAAATCTTTGCTATTGTTGAAAAACCAACCATGGGTCTGTTATAAAAAATCGTAATTTCTCAAAAATGACAACCGATTTTTTAAAAGTTTGGTAAAATATGAAGAAAATGGACTCAAATTTGTGTGAAAAATTACAAGTAAACTACTAGGGGCCTATTATGGAATAATTGGTAAAAAACACAAACAAAAACAAATTAACCTTAACTTATTCTTACCAATTGATTTATTTAATGCTAGATTCCAAAATAGACCACCGTTATCTAGATCTACAATTTATGTTCTGCCAATTTCAGAACATTTCAACTTTCATCGCTTATAAATTTGGAAGATAGGAGGAATGTGTCCCTCACTCTGTAGATGGAGGAGGTAGATTTATACAAATATCGTTTTCTTTCATATCTTTACAATATAAACGGAGACATATAAAAATATAAATATAAATATAAAATATAGGGACATAAAATATAAAATTTAAAAGTGGTTCTGATATTTTCTCAACTCTATGTGTTATTTATTTACAAGTGTACACAAGTTTAATTTACACACGTTTGTTACAGGTTAGGTTAATCCCTTCACGAAGCAGTACGTGTAAGTTTTATTTTACAGAGATAGATGTATTCATGTCTTTCTCAATTTCAGACATTTTTAAGTTTTGATATTAGCTCTTGCACATAGCTTTCACTGACATTAATTTTTTTTTATGTGTAGTGATGGCTCTTTAACGCCCTTTAAGTCCAAAAACGTGGTTTATGGAGTAATATTTGTTTCTGGTGACTGTCGTATATCAGTAGGAGAACCCACGGGTTGATTGATTTTAATCAAATTTGGTATGTTACCACGTTTTGATCATATCTTGGGAAATTGTAGTAATAATGAAATTTGCATTTTCTTTCCTCTTGCGTGTATTTTTGTTGAGATGCTGACAAATTTGTTTTGTTTTTTTAATCTGAATTTTTTACACGTGTCTGAAAAAGTTAGTCCAATTTGTTTGCACTCTTTATTCATTTGAGACGTAAACGAAGTTCGATGGCTAAGGAGGAAACCTTATAGAGAACAATGATTGCCAATGAAGTTATTACCAGCATAAACTAGTTGCTGCTCAGCTACAGCACATAGAAAAAAACATACATATACAGTATATTTAAATATGGAGTTTTAAGAATATGTTATATTATTTTTACTTGCCATTTTGCACACGAATTTAAGCCATAAATTTTCACTTTTTACTAAATTTTAACTACATTGGTGGAGCTACTTTTTTTTTTTAAATTGCGTCTTTTGATAACCCGATACCCGATGTTTAAGTGTTTTACTGGTAACCCAAGAATGGGGATTTAATGAGAGTTGGCGACCATTATGTTTAGTCTAATTTGTCTCCTTAGATAAAATCGTTATAGAGAATTTTCAAAGATCGAAAGTTGTGTTTTCTTATTGGTTCCCCCAAATATAGCTGCAATATTCTTACGTTCTAAATTTCATTAAAATCTGTCTACGAGTTTCACCTGTTGAATACTGCACAGGCAACAGAACGTAAGTCATCCCATCACTTCGTGACCAATGTTATACATTTTTGGGAACTTCGTTTTATACCGCGTTAAAGTCTCCAAGAAGATTCTTCTAAGATACAATGCAAAACATTAGTTGCACGGTATGGAAGTGCTGATTATAAAATCTTTAAAACGTTCTTGCCAAGAAAATGTATCTAACTTAAAATCCATCTCACTTTTTATGTAATGAAATAATAAAAAAAGTAACGAATTAATTACATTTTATTGGTTTCAATAATTGGTTAATAGTTTTTGGAAGTGGTTTCTAGCTATATAGGTAACACTGGATATGGAAGACGATATTATAAATTACGGAATTGCTGATGTTATGACCTTTTTTGTATCTATTGTAATGCAATGAATTTTAATCAATTAAATCTTCTTTTTTTTCGTCTATGATTGAAAAAAAGCATTTATTTTTTTTCGTGCATATGCTGTTTAGAAGCAAATCCAACGGTTTACCACTGTACTTAGTGTGATTGTAGGAAGAAAACTTTCTTCGCTTATGAAATCAACCTTCGCCATAGATTTCAGTTAACTTCATTACTTAATAATCGTAAACATGAAATAAGTTATACGATTGGATAAATAAATTCAAGTTCATTTTTGCACAGAAATATTTCTGAAAGTAAAAAAAGAAGTCTTTGAAGTGATGTATAAATGCTCTACAGCCCAACGAGTGAACCAGATCAAATTTAGTATTTCTGCTTTATCTTGAGGAGTTTTTAAATTTGTTCCATAACTCAAAATTTGTGGATAGCTGTCATACAGTCAAAACTCCAAATTATTATTATTTTTAATCAACTCTAACAACAATAAATAAGTGTGGTAAAATATAACCTTTAAGAATAAAAACAAAGCTAATTTGTCGTTTTTCTTTAAAAAACTGGTTCTGAAAAAATCCTCATGAAATTGTTATATAAAATTTGGTATATGGTTGTTTTGTAGACATATTTTAGTTAAATCATGGGACTGTTTTCATTTAAGAGTACCTGTAAGAAAAACACAAATCTACGATTTTCTCCAAATCAGCTCAAACGATTTCGACCAAACTTTGCTAAAGTGTAGCAACACTAAACGTTTTACACACAATCATTAAAATGATGTCGTTTTGTGATTTATCTGTAAAAACCAAAGATCTGATGGAAAATCTATTTTTTCAAAATTGATTAATGGAACATTTCAATAAAAATTGAACTGAATCAGTAAACTCGTGTTTAGAAGTTGTGTATTTTGTTTTGTTGGTAGATTTCTTTTTTTTACACATAACTCATAAACAAGCATTTATGGAGAGATGATGACCAAAACGTTTTGTTTATATCCTTAGAGGCTACACTTGAACAAAATTTTATCAACATTCTAATAGCAAATTATTAGCAAATCATTATATATATATTTTTTCTGATGGCAGCAACGATCAAATTTTGAGTTTCAAAAAATTTAAAAAAAACCAGAGATATGAAAAAATATGGCTAGATACCACATATGATTAAATTCAGTCCACACATTTGAGCTATAGAACACTGCAGAAACCAAACATGTCATTCATTGGACATAAATCCAATTTTTTTGGACACCAAAACAGATATATCCGCAGAAATTAACCTTCGATTTTTTAGACCCATTTATATACTTTTTTATGTAACTTTCTTTATACTACATATACGCGGGCAATAGGATGTTGGTAAATATAAAATCACTATTGTTGAAAAACTACTACACCCATATACTTACCAATTCAATAGAGCAACACGTTAAAATCTGTTCGTAATATTTCGGAAACATTCGGCTAAATCCGAACACCCAAAGGGACCACACAGGTAACAGCACGCGCTTCGGTAATTTCCGTCGTCAGTCTTCGTGTACAACGAAGACCACACAAAGAACAGCACGCGCTGTCTTCGGGTGAGGTCGGATATGTTCGGTTTGACTCTGCGCACGCGCAGTAGGCGCTGCTGTTCATCACATAATACGATAGCAATTTGTCAATTAGGTTAGGGGCCACCCGTACTCTAGTCTGACCACATTTCTACATCCA
>CAUPSG010000786.1:15000-22808 GCA_963513935.1 Aphrophora alni
ATGTGCCTCTTCCTTACGCACTATGAGTGAACCTCTAAGGTAGTAAATGTGTTGCAACCCGACAAAGAGACTTCTTAACGTCTATTGTGGAACTATGCCCCTAGGAGATTACTCCCTTCGGCTAGTTATAATAATCAACTGATTCAGTTGTTGCTTCTTGCCCGTAAGGGGCGTACAAAGAAAGATCATCTGGTCGGTGTTTTTATATTAAAAACTATACAGATTACACAAAGGGTTCTCGTCATATTCTTTACAAATGCATCCTGAGGCTAGAGTGTCTTGTTATAAGACAACTTACAATTTTGAGTTGCCATCAATGTTAAATTCGATAGGACTGCTAGTATTACAAATTTACTATGATCATGCTTTGCAAGATGGTTTCATCTTTCCTAGCGTTTTGGTGGAATTAAAGCTTTCTTAAATCCTGCCAGCTCAGGTCCCATATGATTAGTTGCAGATACAGTGCCACTTTAGCTTATCCTATCTACCTGTTCATTCTCCTCTACGCCCTAGAGTACCGATATCCTTTAAGAGTTATCGGGACAAGAATTACAGTATTTAAGGCATTCTCAAACAAATTTCGATTTTATATTGGTTCGTCTGTGAGTTTTACTTTCACTGTCAATTGTCCCCCCACTTTAGTTTTTCCAGAACATATTTATTAATGCCAAAAAACCATAGCCTATAAAATTGTAGCTTACTAAGCCAGGGGAGCAGAACATTTTAACTCTAGCCTACCAACCCATAGGATCAAAACATTAAAACTGTAGCCTACCAACCCAGAGGAGCAGATCATTAAAACTGTAGCTTACCAAACCAGGAAAGGAGAATACTATAACTCTAGCTTACCAACTCATGGGAGCAGAACATTAAAACTGTCGCTTACCAACCCAGAGGACAGACCATTAAAACTGTAGCTTACCAAACCAGGAAAGGAGAGTTTTATAACTCTAGCTTACCAAGTCATGGGAGCAGAACATAAAAACTGTAGCTTAATAATCCAGGGGAGCAGATCATTAAAACTGTAGCTTACCAACCAAGAGTCGCAGAACATTAAAACTGTAGCTTGCCATACCAGAGGAGGAGAACATTAAAACTGTAGCTTACCAACCCAGAGATGCAGACCATTAAAACTGTAGCTTACCAACCCAGGGGAGCAGAACATAAAAACTGTAGCTCACCAATCCAAGTGAGCAGTACATTAAAACTGTAGGTTAACAATCCAGGGATGCAGAACATTAAAACTGTAGTTGCCAACCCAGAGGAGCTGAACATTAAAACTGTAGCTTACCAACCCAGAGTAGCAGAATATAAAAACGGTAGCCTACCAACCCAGGGAAGGAGAACACTATTAATCTAGCTTACCAACCCAGGGGAGCAGAACATAAAAACTGTAGCTTCCCAACCAAGAGGAGCAGAACATAAAACCTGTAGCTTACCAACCCAGGGAAGGAGAACACTATAACTCTAGCTTACCAACCCAGGGAAGCAGAACATAAAAGGTGTAGCTCACCAATCCAGGGGAGCAGAACATTAAAATCTGTAGCTTACCAACCCAGAGGAGTATTTAACTTACCAATACAGGGTAGGTGAACATTAAAACTGTAGCTTACCAACACAGGGGAGCATGACATTAAAACTGTTGCTTAACAACCCAGGGGAGAAGAACATTAAAACTGTTGCTTATTAGCCCAGGGGAAAAGAACATTAAAACTGTATCTTACCAAACCAAGGGATCATAAAATTAAAATTGGACAGAATGTAACGCACTATTAATGTTCAACGCTCGTCGTACCGACTTGCAGATTGGGGTGCAGCAACCTCTAGTGATTCTTGTTCCCAGAAGTATTTTATGGAGCCCGAGGGTTGTTATTAACATAATTTCTTAGTCAGTTTCTCCTTAGAAATCCTTTCAAGAAGAGTGTACTGTATTGTTATAATTCTCTCGAGGCGATCAAAACTACCTGGGAGTTCTAAAAGACTTTAAGATCAACCAGACCTCTGTGGAGGGTATACAAATGATGTTGGACTTGAATATTGGTAAGCATTTAAGGGATGAGTCTGCTATGCCTAAGCTCAAGGTTCATGTAACCACGCCTTGACTTTTTACTTCAGGAAAGCAGTGTTGATAAGCGGCACTTGTTGAAATCCGACAAATAAGGTAATTTGTCGCAGATTCTACGGATGGATCTGGTAAATAGAGCCTAATGGTATTTGTCTATAGCTTGTCACTTGTCAAGACCTCGTTCCGGATCTGTCAAGGATAATATAGCGCCTGGTCTACACACGGATTGGACCTCAGCGAGGAGAAAGTTTCTGAATGTATATCAGGGAGACTTTAAGAAGTCTTTGATAGAGATGGCGGGGATATTCCGTCAGTGTGGACTAGTACTAGAAATGTTGATCGAAGACAACGGGTCAGGTTTGTTTGGTGCTGGAGTTACATTGGTAGTCAGTTCATGCGCTGGATGTCTCCTTGGACTCTGCATGGTTCCTGAAAGAGTATGTCAAAATGCGGCGGTGCAGTGCATCCATTTTGTCTAGTTACTGTTGACAACATCCTTCAAAACTGTACTGCCTTATGATTTTATTTACTGCCTCATATATATTTAAATAGAGCATAAACTAGGTTCACTTGTACCAAGCTTAAATCGCATTGATTTGGAATCGAGTGTTAAAAACAGTTCATTTTCAACTTTTTAATACTTATTTCCCCATTTTTCTTGAACTTTATTTTTGCTCTTGCCCATTTTTTTTTTTTTATTATTTTTTTATAAATTTTATTTTTTTATTTTATTTTTATTTTTTTTTACTTTCGATTAAGTATTCTAGTTTGGGTCATTAAATTAAAAAAGGAATAATTAAACGAAATCGGTGGAACAAATTTTGTAAATTGTTTTTTTCTTTATAATACCTATGTTAATTATATTTTTTTGTTTTTCAGCGACAACTACTTTGAAATCAGATGTTTTAGAGAGATGGCAATATTTTTTGTGTGTACTTAGAAACTTCAAAATAGGACAATTTTATAAAAATAGTTTATTGCTGGACTTGTGGCTACTACCATAAAATTTTAAGTTTTCGTAATCGGAAAGAAATATTGGAGATCTAAAAGATAAATCTACAAAACATATAACCAAAATTGAGCTGATTCGTAAAAAGAATGGAATTTTGTGTTTTAATCTAGCGACGAATACTCCTAAATTAATATGTCTATATTATAGCTTATATAGCCTATTAAAAAAAAAAAAAAAAAACACATACAAAAACTCTACAATGGTATTTGGACACATAGCAAATAACTGTTTTCTGTTTTCACAACAGATGAATTTTCTTTTTAAAGGCTATCCTAGTATTTCCTTTATGATAAGTACGTATTTGTGTAAACAATACGCCCAGGTTATTTTCCACACTATCCAGGCACTTCCAGGTATCAATTAATTGTATGTGTAAATAACGTCATTTCCAAAGTTAACAGTCATGACTATATTTCAACAGTTTTCACACTGATTCACCAATATCCCCTCTTCCTACTCCTTTTATTAATTTTGTAAAAGCAATTGGGAATTTAGTCAAAATTACTTTGTCATTATTCTATAATTTGCAATGTCGTATAACTATATAAAGGGTGTCCAACGTAAAACCGGCCGCAGCGGCAATACACTGGCTATTACTAATGAAATAAAGAAATGGAAACGCTGGAGATTAGAAACAATTAATATTTTCACAACGCATAGTAGTAAATTTAATAAATAACATACATCAAACACTATTTAAAAAGCCATGGTAGCAGAAATAACATATAGCAGATTAGAAATTAATGTTTTCTAAAATCATAGTAGCAGATTTAACTATCAACATACAACCAAATTAGAGTGAATTATTGTTGATTCAAAACCAATAGTAATAGATTTAACAATCAATACACAAACAAATTAGAACGGATTAATGTTTTTATTTTGCTTTTTGTTTAAAAATGGATAGTAGTAGATTTAGCAATCAAAATGCAACCTATTTAAATAGAATTAGTGTTTTTTTTTTTTTTTTTTTTTTTTTTTTTTTTTTTTTTTTGTGTAAACCTACAGCAGTTGATTATTATAGCAGAAACATCCTACGAAATTGGAACAAATTTATATTCTTTCAAAACCCATAGTAGCAGATTTAACAATCAAGACACAATAAAATTAGAATGGATTAAAGTTGGTTTTTTTTTCAAAACCCATAGTTTAAATTTATAAAACAACCAAATTCACATTAGAACAAATGAATGTTTTCACAATCTATAGTAGCAAACCTAAAAAATGACCTACATTAGTTTAGAAGAAATTAGTCTAAAACTAATAGCCTAGTAGCAGATTTAACAACATCACAAATCAGATGAAAACGAATTAATGTTTTCAAAATCTACAGTAGCAGATCTAACAAAAACACACACAGCAGATTAAAACAAAATTTTATTTTTTTTCAAATCCATAATAGCACAACCGAATAATGCATGTCATATTAGATCGAGGTAATGTTTTAAAACCAATATTAGTTGATAATAATCAACAAAATTAATAATAACAAATTAAAAAAAAAGAAAAACACTGCACAGCTGATTAAAATGAAATAATATTTTCAAAACACATAGTAGCAGATTTAACAATCTACACACTACAGATTAGATTAAAATAATGTATTCAAAACATATAACAGCAGATTATAAATAACACAAATTAGTTTAGTGTAATATGTTTTCACAATCAATAGTAGGAGGCCTATGAATTGACCCACATTAGGTTTGGAGGAATTAACGTTTTCATAAATCATAGTAGCATTCTAAAACAAATGATACGTCAGATTATAAACATATTAGTCGGTTTTACAATCTTTCAAACAAGTTTAAAATAGACGCACATCAAATATGAAAGGATTATTGTTTTCACAAGTAGGAGATTAAATATCATACCAATGTTTTCACAAACCATAGTAGCGTACTAAATAAATGACACACATATGATTAGGATCAGTTGAATGTTTTTATAACACATAGTAGCATTCTAAACAAAGGGTGGTTTGAAATCAACACCGGGAACAGCGTAAGCTTTTTGACTGAGACAAAGAATCCAAAGAATGTTGTCCTGGTACAGTCTGCATTTCATTGACTCGCCTTCCTTACTTCTTTTTTTAACTTCTTATTCGCTACTTAAGGACAATAAATAATATTATTATCACCAAACCGTAGACAGAAACAAAGGACAAAAATAATGTCTATTGAATCGGCAGAGGTCCTTGGAAACCGGTAGAAATATTTTTTGTGATGGATATAAGATTCGTTGTAAGGTATGCAAGTAGATATATTAAGGACATATATTTCATGATTATATGTATTTTTTTATATTTTTGTTGCTTTTGTTTCAAAACGCTTAAATCTAATTTGGTATGTAGAAATATTTTGTCGTTTTTCTTCATATTTTTTATAACTGAAAATTCGGGGGTAGCTGTAATATGACAGAAACAAAATTAGGATTTTCTCAAGATCTGCTTTATCGATTTTGATCAAATTAAGAACAATCAAAACAAAAAGTATTGCTTAGTGAGCTCGTGAGTTATGAGTGACTGAAAAGAAACTACCACATCCTTTATTTACTAAAATATTTGAGTTCTGTTTAAATAAATATCTTTAGGTGAGACGAGAAACCCCAAAAAGCAAAGGTTTACGTTATTTTAATAATTTGGGCTGGGGGATTCGAAAGGCACTTATAGGCGTGTGATACCGCATTTTAAAGGTTTCTGTGAGTCAAGAAAATTACACGAAGAAAATTAAAATCTGACCATCCAAAACAAAATGGCGCCCAATAGAATTATTTTATTTACAAAGTTAGATTGGTATAACTGTACATACCCTTTTATGCCAATATGTTTTTACCTGATATTTAATGTTGAAATTGTTCTGTCTGTATCTAAATTCACTAGAACATTCCTTGTTGAAACATAATCTTAAATGTTTGGTTAGTTTAGTCAGGTTAAATCAGGTCAGGTTAGGTTAGGTCAGGTGGTGGAAATGCCCACAAAAGAAAGATGTCTTGTATTTGAAGCATTGAATCACCATTTACAAAAATACTTTATATAACATTAATGTGTTTTTACCTAATATTATCTCCCTATATCTAGATATAGTAGTAGCTTACAGTTTTTGTTCAAACATGTTTTCAAAAGTTTGGTTAGTTTAAGTTAGGTTAGTTTAGGACAGGTTAGGTTAGGTTAGGTAGGTTATGTTCAGTTACGTTAGGTTAGGTTAGGTAATGATTAAAAGATTCCCTACAAAACAAGGAGGTCTTGTATTTGAAGCAATGAATCACTCTTAGAAAAATCACATTGTATGACATTAATGTGTTTTTACATCATATCAAATTGTACTCCCTGCATCCACATGTAGTTGTAGCCTACAGTCTTTGTTCAAAGATGTTTTCAAAAGTTTGGTTAGTTTAAGTTAGGTTGGTTTAGGACAGGTTAGGTTAGGCTAGGTTCGATTAGGTTATATTAGGTTAGAATAAGTCAAGTTAGGTTAGGTTACATTGGGTTACGTTAGGTTAGGTTAGGTAGTGATGTAAAAGATCCCGTACAAAAGAAGCAGGTTTTGTATTTGAAGCAGTGAATAACCATTTAGAAAAATCACCTTGTATGACATTAATGTGTATTTATCTCATCTTCATGTTCTACTTTCTCTCTCTGTACCTACATGCAGTACAGTTTTTGTTCAAAAAAGTTTTAAAAAGGTTAGGTTAGGTTAACTTAGGTTAGGTAAGGTTAGGTTAGGTTATGTGGTGATTTAAGTGATTCTCTACAAAACAAATAGATCTTGTATTTGAACCAGTGTATCAACATTTAGAAAACTCGATTGTCTTTCTTTCTGAGTCGCTGTTACTAGCTTTGTAAATAAAACAATATTTGGCAGCCATTTTGTTTTGAGTGTTCAGAATTATCTCCACTTTTCTTACCTCAAAGAGACGTTTTAAATTAGGTATCACATGCCATTTGAATTTTTTGAGCAACCCCTATATCTTCTAGTCCCACAGTTAACCCAAACCTTGTTTTTTTGTTTTTTTTTGGTTACCCCTTTCACCTAATGAGATTGCTGCACACAGAATTCAAATATCTTTAATGGTAAACAAATAAGACGGGTGGTAGATTGGTTACAGTAACCCTGTAAAAAAAATAAAATAAATCGCCCACCGTATCTTTTTAATTTCAGTGAAACATTGAGGTGAATGACCCCCCCCCCCCTTATGCCTAATAGCAAGTAAAAACATTACGAGTCAGGAATAATTATAAAAAGAGTCCTTCCACCGCCATCGTTAAAAGCTAGATTATAATCAAATACAATTTACACTAAGGACGGTGTTTATAACACAAGAGAACCAAGTTTGTACACATATTTAAATATATTCCAAAGACGTTGACCATAGTTCGATCTGAAATTTTTGTGGATGATTAGTTTTGTTTCGATTTTATTTTGTTCACGTTTTATTAATGTTCCTAAAATCATAACGAAGCATAGAAAAAGTTAGATAATGCTCTACAAAAAGAAAAGCTGATGTGTGTTTTGGTAGTCTATAAAAGTGGTTTTGTAAAGCTGTTATTAGCCTAGCATTTAAAATAGGATTACAAATTATTTTGACATATTTGAAATTTGAACTATAGCAATACACCCAATTTTCAAAAAACGATTTTGAAACTTGTATCGAGCTATCACAGTTCCGAATATTTCTGAAAAACAAAATTCACTAAAAAGTGTGAATCGATTTTGTTATTTATCAAAGAAG
>CAUPSG010000795.1:7500-16586 GCA_963513935.1 Aphrophora alni
AGTAAGAGTAAGAGTGAGAGTGAGAGTAAGAGTAAGAGTAAGAGTAAGAGTAAGAGTGAGAGTGAGAGAGAGTGAGAGTGAGAGTAAGTGTAAGAGTAAGAGTGAGAGTGAGAGTAAGAGTAAGAGTAAGAGTAAGAGTTAGAGTAAGAGTAAGAGTAAGAGTAAGAGTAAGAGTAAGAGTAAGAGTGAGAGTAAGAGTAAGAGTAAGAGTAAGAGTAAGAGTACGAGTAAGAGTAAGAGTAAGAGTAAGAGTGAGAGTGAGAGTAAGAGTAAGAGTAAGAGTAAGAGTGAGAGTGAGAGAGAGTGAGAGTGAGAGTAAGAGTAAGAGTAAGAGTAAGAGTTAGAGTGAGAGAGAGTGGAAGTGAGAGTAAGAGTAAGAGTAAGAGTAAGAGTAAGAGTAAGAGTGAGAGTGAGAGTAAGAGTAAGAGTAAGAGTAAGTGTAAAAGTAAGAGAAAGAGTGAGAGTAAGAGTAAGAGTAAGAGTAAGAGTAAGAGTGAGAGTGAGAGAGTGAGAGTGAGAGTAAGAGTAAGAGTAAGTGTAAGAGTAAGAGTAAGAGTAAGAGTAAGAGTGAGAGTAAGAGTAAGAGTAAGAGTGAGAGTGAGAGTAAGAGTAAGAGTAAGAGTGAGAGTAAGAGTGAGAGTGAGAGTAAGAGTAAGAGTAAGAGTAAGAGTGAGAGTGAGAGTAAGAGTAAGAGTAAGAGTAAGAGTAAGAGTAAGAGTAAAAGTGAGAGTGAGAGAGAGTGCGAGTGAGAGTAAGAGTAAGAGTAAGAGTAGGAGTAAGAGTAAGAGTAAGAGTAAGAGTAAGAGTAAGAGTAAGAGTAAGAGTAAGAGTAAGAGTGAGAGTGAGAGTAAGAGTAAGAGTAAGAGTAAGAGTAAGAGTAAGAGTGAGAGTGAGAGTAAGAGTAAGAGTAAGAGTAAGAGTAAGAGTAAGAGTTAGAGTGAGAGAGAGTGAGATTGAGAGTAAGAGTAAAAGTAAGAGTAAGAGTAAGAGTAAGAGTAAGAGTAAGAGAAAGAGTAAGAGTAAGAGTAAGAGTAAGAGTAAGAGTGAGAGTGAGAGAGAGTGAGAGTGAGAGTAAGAGTAAGAGTAAGAGTAAGAGTAAGAGTAAGAGTAAGAGTAAGAGTGAGAGTGAGAGTATGGGTAAGAGTAAGAGTGAGAGTGAGAGTAAGAGTAAGAGTAAGAGTAAGATTAAGAGTAAGAGTGAGAGTGAGAGTAAGAGTAAGAGTAAGAGTAAGAGTGAAAGTGAGAGTAAGAGTAAGAGTAAGAGTAAGAGTAGGAGTAAGAGTAAGAGTGAGAGTGAGAGAGAGTGAGAGTGAGAGTAGGAGTAAGAGTAAGAGTAAGAGTAAGAGTAAGAGTAAGAGTAAGAGTAAGAGTAAGAGTGAGAGTGAGAGTAAGAGTAAGAGTAAGAGTAAGAGTGAGAGTGAGAGTAAGAGTAAGAGTAAGAGTAAGAGTGAGAGTGAGAGTAAGAGTAAGAGTAACAGTAAGAGTAAGAGTAAGAGTGAGAGTGAGAGAGAGTGAGAGTGAGAGTAAGAGTAAGAGTAAGAGTAAGAGTAAGAGTAAGCGTAAGAGTAAGATTAAGAGTGAGAGTGAGAGTAAGAGTAAGAGTAAGGGTAAGAGTGAGAGTGAGAGTAAGAGTAAGAGTAACAGTAAGAGTAAGAGTAAGAGTAAGAGTTAGAGTGAGAGTAAGAGTAAGAGTAAGAGTAAGAGTAAGAGTAATAGTAAGAGTGAGAGAGAGTGAGAGTGAGAGTAAGAGTAAAAGTAAGAGTAAGAGTAAGAGTAAGAGTAAGAGTGAGAGTGAGAGAGAGTGAGAGTGAGAGTAAGAGTAAGAGTAAGGGTGAGAGTGAGAGTGAGAGTAAGAGTAAGAGTAAGAGTAAGAGTATGAGTAAGAGTAAGAGTGAGAGTGAGAGTAAGAGTAAGAGTGTTACCAGGGGACTTAAATTTAATAAAGGCGGAACCAAAATGGTAACAATGTTTGAAAAGAAAAATAAAAAAAAGACAAAGACAAATTTAGTAATTAACAAGGCTCAAGTTTATTGAAAGCAGAAGGAAATTTCGGCGCTTCAGACTTTGTCATTTACAACAAAAGACATCCTGACACAAATCATCAATAAAAAAAAACTTATGATTAACAATATCATAAATTGTAAAAGTTATAAGCCCTTAATTGTAACATATAATAATTTAAAAAAAAAAAAAAAAAATTTAATCAACAGATTCTAAAAATTTATCCCCCCTTTTAATATGTATATTTATAGTTACAAAATTTTAACAAAAAAAACAATGAGCACAGCTTAATAATTCACAGAATTATAATTAATCAAAAAAAAAGATTATACGCCCTTAATGTAAAAGTATAATAATAAAAAAAAATTTAATCAAAAGATTCAAAAAAAAGAAAAAAACTTATCCCCCCCTTTTTAGTTTATAAGATGATAGTTTCTTTTTAAACAATTACAGAATTTAACAAAATATAAAAGAGTTTGATATTTTAAGTTCAAAAATCATATCTATAGTTAACATGTTTATCACTAAACTAAAGATACATAATATAACTGGTTTGAAAAATTTCTTAAAAACTATATTGGCCAAATAAATTTATATATTTTAAACAAACAAAAAAAAGGAATTTAGAATTTTGAAATTTTGTTAATTGACGTCAATTATTTTAATTTGGAAATTAACCTCTTGGAGGTTGTTAGGACCGAAAATTGCATGCAGGCTCCACCCAATAATTGTTTTTTATATATATTTTATAATTAACTACACAGGTCTACATTTAGAAAATAGTCTTAAGGAACACATATTTGCGAAAGTAAATTTAGGCACATATACAAAATGAGTTAGTTAAAGTTCTGTAAAGTCAGCTGTAGAAAAAGACATCACTTTTATGCACTTGAAAATGTGAAGTTACGTTATACAAAAAAAACGTGTTTTGCCAACAGGACGAAACTTGTTAGGATGTTTCGTTGGTTTGCGCAATGTGAGACAAGAATTTCTTTATTTCTCCAATTTCTCCTATTTGTCCTACCCGCATATTAGCTGTGAGCAAAAAACATGTTCTTTTAGTGTCTGTACAAAATCAGACATGTTTTAGCATTAATGTTCATCATTAAAGAAATATCTGATTATTTGCCAAAATTAAAGAAAATTGATTGTATAACAGAAATTCGTTAAGATGGTACTTAAAAGCTTCTTAGATTATTATAAATCTATTTATATATATTTTAATTTTGTTTAAAAGAAAGCTTGTATAAGACTTGTAAGATTTTGCAAAAGCTTGTAAAACGAAATTTTCTGATTTAGAAGAAATTTCCTCAATTGTTTTATATTTGACATGTTCATATTCTGATCATTTAATGTTCAACACTAGTTTGCACTTATTTCACAAAAATGTTCAAAACGTAAAATGTGCCTTTGCAAGATTTTGTAAATGATGTTTTAAGAAAAGAAAATTTTTATAATCATTTAGTTTCAAAAGGAAATAGAATATTGAATAAAACATGAAATACATATTTTAAAGAATACATGATAATTAACAAATTATTTTAAAAATTAACAAAATTTATAATATGACAAAATCTGTAAGGTTGAAGTACCTGGTAAATCCTGTCGCAGATCACGTGAGGTAGTACCGAGAAAATGATGGTTAATTTTAACATTTTTGAACCAGATTATTAGACTAAGGCGCACAATTAGTAATTTAACATGATGTTTTAGAAAGACGGTAATTTTGAGAGAAGAAAGAAAAACTTTTAGCTAACGGAGTTATGAAGAGTGTAGACCATGTTGTTATCGCATGTAGACTGTGGACCGGTAATCGAGAAGCTAGCTTGACCGGCGAAAATGTACTTTGGTTTCAAGTATCAGGTGATGCTTGGTTTAGGAGCGGGCCGACAGATGCCAGCATCTGTCAAGCGACGGAAAGTGGAATGTATATTTACGAAATGAGTTAAGTTATTGCGGAAGTGCTTTTTTGGATTTAAATGCTACAGCTCTCCCCCCCCGAAAGACGGAGTTAGGGTGGAGTCAGAAAAGAGGCCAGAAGGGCCTCCCGCAAAATTTTGAAAAAGGGGCAAAGGGCCAGAAGGGCCTCCAAGAATAGATAGAAGAAAGGGGCCAGAAGGGCCTCCTACAAACTTCCGAAGAAAGGGGCCAGAAGGGCCTCCTGCAAAATTTAGGAACGGGGCACCTGATAGAAACAACGCTTCATAATGCTTTTATAATCACCACTCTAGGGTGTAGCCTCCTTCGGCACTTACTTATTAAATTTTGAAATTTCTATAGCGTCTCAGCTCTTCCCACCTATCATTGGGACAAGCCCCCGACAGAAAGAGCTGAAGGGTGACGCAAAGGTCGACATTGCTGTGCATGAACTGACTTTGTACTCTAAGGTACGTGGGGAAAGGGGTGGAGTGGCACCTCGGGAATACCAAGTGGAGGTGACCACTCCGGGGACTGGGGAGGGAATGTGCATCGCACATTGGACTTACAGGAAAGGTCGGACTCAGACGGGGGGGAGTATCCTCTGAGCCGACCTTTACATTAAATTACAAAAATAAATAAAAATAAAAGAAAACTCCTGAAGCCAATTAGGTCAGATCATGCTCAGCGTCGTTATTTTTAAATTCCTCTTCTCCCATACGAAGAGAAATTTAAACTATTCACGGCTCTTAACAATTTCCGTGAGAAAAAAGAATTTTGAAGGGTCTAAACAAATAATCCATTTGAAAAATAAACAAAGAAGCAGTATGAAACGTTGGGGAGTCAAAATTGTTTTAGTGCCCAAGGCAGGGCATGTGATGTTTGACTTAGGGTCTTATATGTGTATCATGTGCCCCAAAAAAAAGGAATTTAATTTAATCAAAAAAAATTGTGTAAAAAAAAATTTCATCAAAATATTTAAGTGATAATAAAAGTGTAGCAAAAAAAAAAGAGTGTGGCAAAAAGACAGTATAAAAAGGTGACCCACAATGTGAGAAAACCCAACTCCGGTTTTCTCAACCCTAAATAAAAAAACTAAATTAGGAAACAAACATGTTGACCTGCCAATAATTAAACAACCGAATAATTTAAAGAAAGGAACAAACAGGCCAACCATGTCGTCCTATATACAAAAACTGGGCCCCTATAATTTGGAAAAAAAAAAAAAAAAAAATTTTCAGCACAAAAGATATATTATTAAAGAGTGTTCAACATTTCAATTTACTATTAAGCAAATGCCACCATCTGCATCAACCAGTCCACCGCCATCTTGCCTATTACTCAACATGATAAAATTAAAAAAAAATAAATAAAAATAATTTTCCTTCAAGATGACCAAAAAAAATTCAAAAGCAAGCTCCGTATTCTTTAACGAATCCACTAATCGCAGCAAATCCACTGCCATCTTAACTGTTGCTGATAAATAAAAAAAAATTTAATCAAGTGTTTTTAAATAAAAAAAATTTCTTTTAAGATGATGTAAAAAAAGGTGAAAGAGCCAGAGAAAGACTCAAGAATTATATGTAGTGTAGTTGTTGTGTATATATGTGTGTGTGTAAGTATGAATTGATACAGACAAGCGAAAGAAAACTCGAGAAAAATTTTTTGAAGGAGATTTTGAAATTTTTTTTGTTTTTTTTTTGTTTTTAACTATTTTTGGATTTTATTATTTATTTAAATTTTTTTTGGATTCCCGAATGAGCCCGCTGTCTGGATCAAATTCAGTGAATGACTAGGGTGCAGTGTATGTAAATATATATATATAAAAAAAATATTTAAGCAGACAAAATAATAAAAAAAAATTTTATCGAAATTGGTTTAGAAGTTTTTGTGTAAGTGTTTATAAAAATAACTAAATAATAAAAAAAAAGAGACTATAGATTTATAGAGATTTAAATATTTAAACTAAATAAATAAAAAAAAATTTCATCAGCAACAGTTGTGCAGTATTTGAAAAAGCTGCAAAACATAAAAAAGAGCCTTGTTTACAAAGATAATTTTGAATTTAAATTTAGATAGTTCCAATGCAAAATTTTGAAAATTAACTACGGTTCCAGAATTTAAAATTAACCACTCTATAATTTAGAGAAAACCAAGCTAGAATTTAAAGCTAACCACGCTCTGCTACCAAAAACATGTTACCAGGGGACTTAAATTTAATAAAGGCGGAACCAAAATGGTAACAATGTTTGAAAAGAAAAATAAAAAAAAGACAAAGACAAATTTAGTAATTAACAAGGCTCAAGTTTATTGAAAGCAGAAGGAAATTTCGGCGCTTCAGACTTTGTCATTTACAACAAAAGACATCCTGACACAAATCATCAATAAAAAAAAACTTATGATTAACAATATCATAAATTGTAAAAGTTATAAGCCCTTAATTGTAACATATAATAATTTAAAAAAAAAAAAAAAAATTTAATCAACAGATTCTAAAAATTTATCCCCCCTTTTAATATGTATATTTATAGTTACAAAATTTTAACAAAAAAAACAATGAGCACAGCTTAATAATTCACAGAATTATAATTAATCAAAAAAAAGATTATACGCCCTTAATGTAAAAGTATAATAATAAAAAAAAATTTAATCAAAAGATTCAAAAAAAAGAAAAAAACTTATCCCCCCCTTTTTAGTTTATAAGATGATAGTTTCTTTTTAAACAATTACAGAATTTAACAAAATATAAAAGAGTTTGATATTTTAAGTTCAAAAATCATATCTATAGTTAACATGTTTATCACTAAACTAAAGATACATAATATAACTGGTTTGAAAAATTTCTTAAAAACTATATTGGCCAAATAAATTTATATATTTTAAACAAACAAAAAAAAGGAATTTAGAATTTTGAAATTTTGTTAATTGACGTCAATTATTTTAATTTGGAAATTAACCTCTTGGAGGTTGTTAGGACCGAAAATTGCATGCAGGCTCCACCCAATAATTGTTTTTTATATATATTTTATAATTAACTACACAGGTCTACATTTAGAAAATAGTCTTAAGGAACACATATTTGCGAAAGTAAATTTAGGCACATATACAAAATGAGTTAGTTAAAGTTCTGTAAAGTCAGCTGTAGAAAAAGACATCACTTTTATGCACTTGAAAATGTGAAGTTACGTTATACAAAAAAAACGTGTTTTGCCAACAGGACGAAACTTGTTAGGATGTTTCGTTGGTTTGCGCAATGTGAGACAAGAATTTCTTTATTTCTCCAATTTCTCCTATTTGTCCTACCCGCATATTAGCTGTGAGCAAAAAACATGTTCTTTTAGTGTCTGTACAAAATCAGACATGTTTTAGCATTAATGTTCATCATTAAAGAAATATCTGATTATTTGCCAAAATTAAAGAAAATTGATTGTATAACAGAAATTCGTTAAGATGGTACTTAAAAGCTTCTTAGATTATTATAAATCTATTTATATATATTTTAATTTTGTTTAAAAGAAAGCTTGTATAAGACTTGTAAGATTTTGCAAAAGCTTGTAAAACGAAATTTTCTGATTTAGAAGAAATTTCCTCAATTGTTTTATATTTGACATGTTCATATTCTGATCATTTAATGTTCAACACTAGTTTGCACTTATTTCACAAAAATGTTCAAAACGTAAAATGTGCCTTTGCAAGATTTTGTAAATGATGTTTTAAGAAAAGAAAATTTTTATAATCATTTAGTTTCAAAAGGAAATAGAATATTGAATAAAACATGAAATACATATTTTAAAGAATACATGATAATTAACAAATTATTTTAAAAATTAACAAAATTTATAATATGACAAAATCTGTAAGGTTGAAGTACCTGGTAAATCCTGTCGCAGATCACGTGAGGTAGTACCGAGAAAATGATGGTTAATTTTAACATTTTTGAACCAGATTATTAGACTAAGGCGCACAATTAGTAATTTAACATGATGTTTTAGAAAGACGGTAATTTTGAGAGAAGAAAGAAAAACTTTTAGCTAACGGAGTTATGAAGAGTGTAGACCATGTTGTTATCGCATGTAGACTGTGGACCGGTAATCGAGAAGCTAGCTTGACCGGCGAAAATGTACTTTGGTTTCAAGTATCAGGTGATGCTTGGTTTAGGAGCGGGCCGACAGATGCCAGCATCTGTCAAGCGACGGAAAGTGGAATGTATATTTACGAAATGAGTTAAGTTATTGCGGAAGTGCTTTTTTGGATTTAAATGCTACAAGAGTAAGAGTAAGAGTTAGAGTAAGTGTAAGAGTAAGAGAAAGAGTGAGAGAGAGTGAGAGTGAGAGTAAGAGTAAGAGTAAGAGTAAGAGTATGAGTAAGAGTGAGAGTGAGAGTAAGAGTAAGAGTAAGAGTAAGAGTGAGAGTGAGAGTAAGAGTAAGAGTAAGAATAAGAGTAAGAGTAAGAGTAAGAGTGAGAGTAAGAGTAAGAGTAAGAGTAAGAGTAAGAGTGAGAGAGAGTGAGAGTGAGAGTAAGAGTAAATGTAAGTGTAAGAGTAAGAGTAAGAGTAAGAGTGAGAGTGAGAGAGAGTGAGAGTGAGAGTAAGAGTAAGAGTAAGAGTGAGAGTGAGAGTGAGAGTGAGAGTAAGAGTAAGAGTTAGAGTAAGAGTAAGAGTAAGAGTAAGAGTGAGAGTGAGAGTAAGAGTAAGAGTAAGAGTAAGAGTAAGAGTGAGAGTGAGAGAGAGTGAGAGTGAGAGTAAGAGTAAGAGTAAGAGTAAGAGTGAGAGTGAGAGTGAAAGTAAGAGTAAGGTAAGAGTAAGAGTAAGAGTAAGAGTAAGAGTAAGAGTGAGAGTAAGAGTAAGAGTGAGAGTGAGAGTAAGAGTAAGAGTAAGAATAAGAGTAAGAGTAAGAGTAAGAGTGAGAGTAAGAGTAAGAGTAAGAGTAAGAGTAAGAGTAAGAGTGAGAGAGAGTGAGAGTGAGAGTAAGAGTAAATGTAAGAGTAAGAGTAAGAGTAAGAGTAAGAGTGAGAGTGAGAGAGAGTGAGAGTGAGAGTAAGAGTAAGAGTAAGAGTGAGAGTGAGAGTGAGAGTGAGAGTGAGAGTAAGAGTAAGAGTAAGAGTAAGAGTAAGAGTAAGAGTAAGAGTGAGAGTAAGAGTAAGAGTAAGAGTAAGAGTAAGAGTAAGA
>CAUPSG010000797.1:0-14992 GCA_963513935.1 Aphrophora alni
TAAAGATTATTGATCTAAACCCGTGTGAGAAATCACAAATAATAACATATCAGGGTTCAGGAATAATTGGGTAAAAAACAATAACCTAATCTAACCTGATATAACATAACCTAACCATACATGACCTAACCTAACCTAACCTAAACTAACCTAACCTAAACTAACCTAACCTAACCTAACCTAACCTAACCTAACCTAACCTAACCTGATTTCCGTCATTAAAAGGCATATTTTAATCAAATTGGATTTACGCTAAGGATGAGATAGCAGAAGCAGAACAATTTTAGATCCTATAATTTTTTTTTTCTTCAAAGTTGGCGGCAATGATTTATTTTATTTTATTTTTTTACCAAGAACTACTGAACTAATTCTTTTGGTTGGTTATTGAAATACGTAACTCAGAAAGTTTGTGAACTGTTAAGGATATATTGTATTTAAATAGAATTTGTTGAACTATTAAACTACATGATAACAAATAAATATCGTATATAAATTCTAAATTTACAAAATTTTCAAAATATTGTCCGGAAATCGTGATTAGACCTTATCAACCTTGAGTGTAACCGGAGCCTTGCAACCCCCCCTCTCCTCCCCCCTAATTATTATTTATCGTTCATAATTAATCCGAAGGGGGGGGCGTCTCATCCATTCTTAATTAAAACCAAGTCAAAAGCTGAAGTACGGCTCCGTAATTAGTGACGTCACGAGCGTAATTGCAATCATTTTGGGCTTTCTCAAGGTCAGACGTAAACAATGCCCAAGTAATTTAGTTAATTATATAATATATTTACACAGGAGGCATTGGCAGTGTCCAATATTTGGAGGTTATACAACTCTCTACATGGGAATTGTGTTGGGCCTTGATTTTAAGGTTATGTTGATTTTAATTAATGTGAATATGTTTGAATCATTGTGGAATTGGTCGAGAAAATATATCTTTTGGTGGCTTCTGAACTAAAATAAACGTTCAAAAATATAACTCACTTCCCAAAACCAACTTGAATGATTCGTCTCCAATATCAGTTTGTTTCTTATCAGGCAAAAAGAAAAAAATAAACAGTGTCGCTTTATTTGAAAAAAAGTGTGTTCGGCGTAAAATCATATTTGATTAAAATCCAGGTTTGTAATGACGGAAGTCACGGTTACATATTTCTTATTTAATTTCTCAAAATCAACTCTACCGATTTCATTCAAATTTTTGTAAAATGTAAAGATTAAAGACCTAAACTCGTGTGGAAGTAAACGAATATCTTCAGGAATAACTAACAAAAAAAAAAGTTTCAAAATATATTTAAAAAATACGAAATTACGATTTATTCAAATAACTGTGAAAAAGTAATATACGAAGGGCCAAAGTTAAAACCACAATTTCAACCAAATATTATTTATGGCATGGCAGTTTTATGCCTTTATTTAAATGTATCAGAGACAATGTATATGGTTCGTCGGGACAAAATGTTTGATGACAATTAGTTTATTTTATTTTGATGGGTGATTGAGAAAGTTTGTGCAATGTTTTTGCAACAATAACTCTTCTACGTAACAAAGAGTTCCCAATTTTCTCGTCAGAACAATTCTGTACGTTTTATCTTTTTTAGAACCGACGTAATAAGTTCTCAAAGAACTCCATCCAAGAACCAACCCCTCAAGTAAAATAAAATAACGTCCAAGTCCAGCCAAACGACGAGGGGTTAAACTACCCTCCAGGAAGTAAACACGTAATTAAGTCCCCTCCACTCCCTACCCTTAGCGTGTCAGGAGTTTTTGACGTTTGTAAAGTTAAGTCAGAACCCAAGACTGTATTCAGAGTCCGTGAAATTACATCTGGACTCACCTCTTGACCATTTCCCAGTCTTGGAAGAGTGCGCGCGTGTGTGCGGCGAGTATGACTTGATTAAAGAAAATACAAAACTTGATTATGAGGTATCTAGATGATAAACCAGCTTCATAAACAATTTTTTTTTTTAACTTCATTCTTATAGTTATAATACAAAGTTATTAAAAAATAAACAGCTGTTGTAAGAGTAAATTCAATATTACGCAATCAGCTGTTTGCAACAATGATAATGAAAGCGCTTGGTTTCAAATTTTGTTTATTAGGTTAGTTTTTAACCTATTCCCAGTTAGTGGTAGTTATGTAAATAGCAAAATATCCTGTTATCAAAACAAGAAAGTGCGTTTTTTTATTTAGAAATTTGCACGTACGGGATTTGTTGCGACTGTAGAGTGAAGTTTTCGCACAATCCACCTCGAAGAAACTGTATTGCTCGGACCAGTTTAAAACTATAGAAATCTACTGCATGACGTCTTTTGAGAAAGCGTCTTAAAACTGATCAAGAATTGAATCCAACGACCAACTCCGGGACTTTTAAACTAAACTGCAGGCAAAGAAGGGGACGGATTATCCAAGCAACTCGTGTTGAATGACGAGGCGAACTTTAATCTAAGTAGAAAAGTAAATAGGCACAACGTTAGGTTCTGGTGTACTGAGAACGCATGAGAGAGACTCTCCCAAAGTAAGTAAACTGGTGTTTTGCGCTATGAGCAGACGCAAAGTGTGCTGTCCCTCCTTCTTGCCGAGAAAACAATCACTGGATATGATATCGGAATGGTTGGAGCATTTCACCAGGATGGCGCTCCCATTTACATCTGGATGTTCGAGTGTACCTTAATGATATCTTCGTGGCGATAGATCGGCCGAACTGCGGAAGACGATCAGCAAAGTTAATTTAGTGTCCACATTCGCCAGATTTAACACCGTCATACCTTCCCACCTCAAAACACTCATGGTCCCCCCCATACCTTCCCACCTCAAAACACTCATGGTCCCCCCATACCTTCCCACCTTAAAACACTCATGTCCCCCCCATACCTTCCCACCTTAAAACACTCATGTCCCCCCCACATACCTTCCCACCTTAAAACACTCATGGCCCCCACCCCCATACCTTCCCACCTTAAAACACTCATGTCCCCCCCATACCTTCCCACTTTAAAACACTCATGTCCCCCCCATACCTTCCCACCTTAAAACACTCATGGTCCACCCCCATACCTTCCCACCTCAAAACACTCATGGTCTCCTCCCCATACCTTCCCACCTCAAAACACTCATGGTCCCCGATACCTTCCCACCTCAAAACACTCATGGTCCCCCCATACCTTCCCACCTCAAAACACTCATGGTCCCCCCATACCTTCCCACCTCAAAACACTCATGGTCCCCCCCATACCTTCCCACCTCAAAACACTCATGGTCCCCCGATACCTTCCCACCTCAAAACACTCATGGTCCCCCCCATACCTTCCCACCTCAAAACACTCATGGTCCCCACATACCTTCCCACCTCAAAACACTCATGGTCCCCCCATACCTTCCCACCTCAAAACACTCATGGTTCCCCCCATACCTTCCCACCTCAAAACACTCATGGTCCCCCCCATACCTTCCCACCTCAAAACACTCATGGTCCCCACCCCCATACCTTCCCACCTCAAAACACTCATGGTCCCCCCCATACCTTCCCATCTCAAAACACTCATGGTCCCCCCCCATACCTTCCCACCACAAAACACTCATGGTCCCCCCCATACTTTCCCACCTCAAAACACTCATGGTCCCCCCCATACCTTCCCACCTCAAAATACTCATGGCCTCCCCCATACCTTCCCACCTCAAAACACTCATGGTCCCCCCCATACCTACCCACCTCAAAACACTCATGGTCCCCCCCATACCTTCCCACCTCAAAACACTCATGGTCCCCCCCATACCTTCCCACCTCAAAACACTCATGGTCCCCATCCCCATACCTTCCCACCTCAAAACACTCATGGTCCTCCCCATACCTTCCCACCTCAAAACACTCATGGTCCCCACCCATACCTTCCCACCTCAAAACACTCATGGTCCCCCCCCATACCTACCCACCTCAAAACACTCTTGGTCCCCCCTCATACCTTCCCACCTCAAAACACTCATGGTCCCCACCCCCATACCTTCCCACCTTAAAACACTCATGTCCCCCCATACCTTCCCACCTCAAAACACTCATGGTCCCCCCCATACCTTCCCACCTACTTTTAGAATGACAAGTACCGAAAAGACATTTTTGAAGTTTGTGATTTTTTTGTGACATTTATTTTAAATATTATGCACAATAAAAAGAAAGGAAAGTTTCAAAATGGCGGTCGTATAAAACAGCTTTTCTTTACTATCTAAGATAATTTTTCACTCTATACATAGAATAATAAAATACGACTTTCATAACGAATTGGTACACATTTTATTCCAAAACAAAACCAGCTTATTACCAACTGTATAAAACAAAAATTCCCCCCCCCCACTCCCGTTGTCAATAACTCTCGCCTACAACGGACTACTGTACCTATATAATTACTAGTCATACGTTCTGATTCATTACTCTAAATCAAAAATGGCGCCGGAGTTTGGTTTAAATTAAAAGCAATTATATATAAATGTTGAGAGCGGGCGATAAATAACTTGCAGCATATCTGTAATAAAGCACAATTAGGTGAGACCTAGAGGTGGGCGTGGTCAAATTCTTTATTGGTTCTAACTTGTCTGTTCTATGTTTGGTGTCAGCGAGAATGTCCGTTATCACAGATATATAATGTGTTGTAGCTTCGCTGTAGGTCGTTAAAATTGCACAAACTTTCTCACTTTGAATATTAGCGTGAAGGTGAGGTTAGGTTAGATTATTAGTGATGAAGGTGAGGTTAGGATCGAGTTTTACAAGTTGGGTCTGTCTGTTATAATCAAAATTTCCGAGAGATATAATGTGTTGTAGCTTCGCTGTAGGTCCTTAAAATTGCACAAACTTTCTCAATTTGTATATTAATGATGAATGACAGGTTAGGATTAAGTATTAGTGAAGAAGCTGAGGTTAGCATCGATTTTTTACAACCTTTTCTCTCCGTTATAATCAAATTTACCAAACTTGAAACATTGGAAAAAATATATTTAATAATAATATTTTATAAAATTCGAATACATTTAACCCTTCTCAAACAGCGGTCCTCTTCTTGAACAGACTCGCGGATTGTTCCGAAAATTGAGAATTTAATTTTCAAAAGGCAAAATTAATACACCTGTAAAAACTTATACAAATCTAAACTAATTGAAGCGTCAGATATAAAACTATCAGCCAAACTTCGTACAGAAAATAAGACCATTGTGACTTCCGTCGCTGAATTAAAAATCAGAGATACAAATTTTTCCAGTTTAAATAATGTTAAATGTTTGCGGCTTATTCCACAAACGGGAATCATAACGCGATCGAAGTCCAATCTCTTGAAAGAGAAGGCAGAAAGTTGTTTATCCCGATTAACAGTACAACTTTCTCTCCCTCCCTCAGTTGCTTGCGCCCTAATCTAATGGTTATACAGTTTTCTTTCTTATGTATCTTGTCATGTTTTAATGAAATTGGTTTGGTAGTTTTCAAGTTATATCAATATTTGTTGTCTTAATACATTATTACTAAATCTATCCGCTGAACAGTTTAGAAATAGCGCCATTTTGAATTCCGTTAATAAAAACTGAATTAAAAATCTGAGATAACAATTCTTACACTTTAAATAAGGCGGAAAATTTACCGCTTATTCCACAAACAGGAATCATGACGCGATCGAGGACTAAATTCTAAAAAGAAGGTTTAAAAAGTCCTTGCCGCCCATTGTGTAGTCGTAGTGTATGCATCTGTGTTGTAGATTTATCTGATCACATTTGTAATTAGTCTTAGCTTTGACTGCTCAGGCTTAGTTTTAGAGTTAAGTTTTTTTCTTAAGTTATAGATTTAGTTTTAGCTTCCAACATGACCCTGACACTTGATAACGAGAGTTGATTTATACTCTCAAAACGTCGTGTATTAGTTTTCATGAACGCAAATGTCCGATTAATATTTTGAACCATCACATAACTCTCACCCCTACGTAATTGTGACAAAATAAAAATAATACGATGTTTACTCTCAAATAAAAGTTTAAAATATTTCCAAGAAATCTAAGAATTAATTATCACAGCCATAAAACTCGATTTCAATCAATTAGCAAACTTTATAACAAGAGTGGAGCAAGTGAAGGTCAAGTAGTTGCGACACGAGCTAAGCGAATAATTGATGACAGAGTGTCTCAGAATATATCCTGCCAAACTTTGAGAGGACATCAAAACATAGACGTTAAAATAAACAAACATGTTAGAAAATGATTAGTTTTGCGTCCGACTGACATTTTTCAAATAACCCGGTTGGGATATTGCCACCAAGTATTACAGTCTTTTATACTGTTTAATTGTTCTTTTCTTCTTTCTGTTTATTGGTTTTATACTGTTTATTTCATACTTTTTAGTTGTTTCATTCTGTTTAAAGATTTTATACTGTTTATTGGTTTCGTACTTTTTAATTGTTTTATACTGTTTAATGGTTTTTTTTACTTTTTAGTTGTTTTATACTGTTTAGTGGTTTTATACTGTTTTAGTTGTTTTATACTGTTTAATGGTTGTATACTGTTTAGTGGTTTTATACTGTTTTAGTTGTTTAGTGGTTTTACACTTTTTAGGCGTTTTATACTGTTTAATTGTTTATAGGCTACATTTTGTTGTTTTATACTGTTTATTGGTTCAATACTTTTTAGTTGTTTTATAATGTTAAGTGGTTTTATACTTTTTAGTTGTTTTATACTGTTTAATTGTTTATACTTTTAGTTGTTTTATACTGTTTATTGGTTTTATACTTTTTAGTTGTTTTATACTGTTTAGTGGTTTTATACTGTTTTAGTTGTTTTATACTGTTTAATGGTATTATACTGTTTTAGTTGTTTTATACTGTTTATTTATTTTATACTTTTTAGTTGTTTTATACTGTTTAGTGGTTTTATACTGTTTTAGTTGTTTAGTGGTTTTACACTTTTTAGGCGTTTTATACTGTTTAATTGTTTATACTTTTTGTTGTTTTATACTGTTTATTGGTTTTATACTTTTTAGTTGTTTTATACTGTTTAATTGTTTATACTTTTAGTTGTCTTATACTGTTTAATGGTGTTATACTTTTTAGTTGTTTTATACTGTTTAGTGGTTTTATACTGTTTTAGTTGTTTTATACTGTTTATTGATTTTATACTTTTTAGTTGTTTATACTGTTTAATTGTTTATACTTTTAGTTGTTTTATACTGTTTAATGGTTTTATACTTTTAGTTGTTTTATACTGTTTAGTTGTTTATACTTTTAGTTGTTTTATACTGTTTAATTGTTTATACTTTTAGTTGTTTTATACTGTTTAATGGTTTTATACTTTTAGTTGTTTTATACTGTTTAATGGTTTTATACTTTTAGTTGTTTTATACTGTTTAGTGGTTTTGTACTTTTTAGTTGTTTTATACTGTTTATTGGTTTTATACTTATTAGTTGTTTTATACAGTTTATTTGTTTTATACTTAATAGTGGTTTTATTCTGTTTATTTGTTTGTTTGACAGTGTTCTATACTGTTAGATCGCAGTGGACCAGATAATCATATAATGTTTTACATAAATGCTTCAAATTGTCGTTCATTGATAATGTTATTTGACAAATAACTAGAAAAATGTTAATTCCATAAAATATTTACAAGGTATAACAAAACCAGAATATAATTACATACCTCCAAATAATAAGTTACATTAAAAGAGATATAACGGGAATTATGCCTACAGACTAAATTTTTTTTAAATCGTTCCACGCTATTAAGTTGTAGACACTGCACTTACGGGCAAATTAAAAACCACTTTTTCGGATACGGAAGACCTCAAAACGGCGATATCAGCAAAAGATTCGACACTGATTGTCTTACCCATCATATAAATTTCCCTATTCTACGAATATATGACAGAAAGTAAAAAACAAACTTGTTAAAATAACGAAAATATGAATGTGTTTTCATCGTCATTTTAAACAATGATTATATGTTATTTGACAATTATTCTAGTTTTGATTTATATCAAGACACCCTGTATATAGTGTTAAACAAGTTATGAGTTGAGTCAATGAATGGATATTAAATATTTCCCGTTTTGTAACCGAATGAGTTCAAAATAGTGATTGTAATGAAGTCAATCTGTTTATTTTGGGCGGGGGGCTGTTAATAACATAAAAACCAAAAATTGGTATAAACGATTTTGATGAAATGTGATAACTTTAACCAACGTTAGGCAAACAAAACAAAAATTACGATTTGAGTAATTTGGAAATTAGAGGGTTCGCTGTTTTAGAAATTTGATTAAAATCGTTCATGACAATTAATTTTGAGATATACGAACAATGTTTCCTTTTTGAAGTCGATAGCTCATATAACGTTATTCTTCCATACATAGCAATATATACTTCCCCCCCCCCGATAGTTTTAGACGCTATATTAAAAACAAACTTTATTAAGAACTATAAATTTGCCTAATTTTTTACAATTGGGTATTATTTAATAAATTGAATTTTATGTAGTGTTTATTTAATTATATTTACATTAATAATAATACTTTGTAATTTTATAATTAATTCATACAATACCAATTATGGTTAACTTTGCTCAAGTAATCATCATTATTATTAATACTTTTTTTTAATATTGAGTTTATTTTATTTTTTAAATTGTCTGTAATTAATTATTTTAGTAGAGTATTCAACACTACGATTTCATACGAACATGAAGTATGGAACATAATTTAAAAACATAAGTAAGTCTATTGATAGTTTGTTGTTTCAACCCACACAGTTGTATTTAGGTTATTTTTCGTATTAATTTTCATAATTTTTCACGTAGATTTCAAAAAATATAAAAATGAACGGGATAGTTTTTTTAGCAAACTAAAAAAGTCATTTCGCAATTTTAAGGTAGCCACTAGGTGTCTATCCGCCATTTTTTTCTTTTACAAAAAACATTATAACTCCAGAAATAGATAAGATGATATAGTTCAGATTTGGTAAAAGCATATTGTAGCTAGGTTACGTTTTACAGCACGAAGACTTTAGTTTCATAATTTTCAAAATGGCGGCTGTTAAAAATTTTGTTTAGTGAACGGTCTTGGACATATAAACAATTTTAAACGTCAGCCATTTTAAAATTATAAAAATAAAGTCTTTGTATTTGGTACACTTGTAAAACATAATATAAAAATGCTTACACTAAATCTGAACTCAATATCTTATCTATTTTTTGAGTAATAACTTTTTTTTGTAAAAGAAGAACATTGAGGGATAGGCGTATAATGGTATTCGACTATATTTGACATTTGTTCGTTTTGTTGTATATAATCTAAAAAACTAATAGTCACCTTTTTAGGGACACTCTGTATATGTCAGATGATATTGAGAACTTGATGACACGGTACAGTCTGTTTAAAGAATTAAAACAATCGATAAAAAAAATTCAAACTTGGAAACATGAACAGCACGACGGTGTGGAGGGGGATGGAGAGATCTTAACCTTCAATACCACCCCCTGGCTGGGTGAGGGTGAAATGTAATTTGTCTTTAGTCTAAGCCACTTAGCCCCGATGTTAGGTGACCTCTACAGCGGGGTCAAATTATTGTTTATCTTCAATTTAAACTCGTGAAGTGGTTCTTGTAAGTTTAGTAAATCAAACACGGTGTGAGCGCTTATCTAGTAAACTGCTCAACAGATTGCAATGAAACTTTGTATAATTGTGATTTTGAAGGAAACGCAATACTAGAACGAAAATAATACATCGTATACTGTTTATTTTAAGATCTGAGATGGTACATTTGAGGAATATTTTACAGAAATATTTGGAGCAACTTTTGTGTAAAATCTATTTTACATCATTAAAATCTATTGAAGTTTTTTAATAGCATAATTAGAAGCTAAAATAAAATTTAGCATAATTTACTAATTTTGTATAGTAACCAAATTGTATAGTAACCTAAATTGTATAGTAATCAAAATTTGATAGTAAAAAAAATTGTATAATAGCCAAAATTTTATTGTAACTAAATCAGAATTGTAACAAAAATTTAGTTACCAAAACTGATAGTAACCAAATTTGTTTATTAACCAAAATTGTATTACAACCAAAATTGTTTAGTAACCAAAACAGAATCATAACTAAAATTTATAGTTACCAAAATTGTCAGTAACAAAATAGTTTAGTAACTAAAATTGTATAGTAACCAAAATTGTTTAACTAAAATGGTATGATAACCTAAATGTTATGGAAACTAAAATTAATAGTAACCAATATTGTATGACAATCAAAAATTGTATAGTAACCAAAATTATATATTAACCGAAATTGATAGTAACCAAAATTGTATAGCAAAAAAATTGTATAGTAACTAATATTGTACAGCAACTATAAAATGTATAGTAACCTAATTTGTATAGTAATCAAAATTGGTAGTAACAAAAATTTGATAGTAAACTTAATTCTATAATAACCAAAAATGAATAGTAATCAAAATTTATATTACCCAAAATTTTATAGCAACCAAAATGGTACAATAAACAAACTTGTACAGCAACCAAAATAATGGTATAATAACCAAACTTGAACAGCAACCAAATTGCTATATTAACCAAAACTGTATAGTAACCAAAATTGTATAACAACCAAATTGTAAAGTAACCAATATTGTATTTTAACATAAACTGTATAACTTACTAATCAAAATTGTATAGTAACCAAAATTGTATAGTAACCAAAATTATATAGTAACCAAAATTGAATAACAACCAAATTGTAAAGTAACCAATATTGTATTTTAACATAAACTGTATACTAATCAAAACTGTATAGTAACCAAAATTGTATAACAACCAAATTGTAATGTAACCAATATTGTATTTTAACGTAAATTGTATAGTAACCAATATTGTATAAGAACCAAATTGTATACCGGTAGTAACCAAAATTGTAAAGTAACCAATATTGTATTTTAACATAAACTCAATACTAATCAAAATTGTATAGTAACCAAAATTGTATAGTAACCAAAATTGAATAACAACCAAATTGTAAAGTAACCAATATTGTATTTTAACATAAACTGTATACTAATCAAAACTGTATAGTAACCAAAATTATATAACAACCAAATTGTAATGTTACCAATATTGTATTTTAACATAAATTGTATAGTAACCAAAATTGTATAACAACCAAATTGTAATGTAACCAATATTGTATTTTAACATAAATTGTATAGTAACCAATATTGTATTTTAACATAAATTGTATAGTGACCAAAATTGTAAAGTAACCAATATTGTATTTTAACAAACTGTAGGCTATACTAATCAAAACTGTATAGTAACCAAAATTGTATAACAACCAAATTGGAAAGAACCAATATTGTATTTTAACATAAATTGTATAGTAACCAAAATTTAAATATTCTTTCGATAGGGTACATTGTTAACTTTAACTACACATTTTTTAAAGCACTTCATTGTTGGTTTAAAAAAATAGCTGATGAGTAAGTTAATGCAATATTCAATATTGACTTGCTCCGCTCCGCTCAGTTACCCCTGTAATGATTTCCATTGAACGATGCTATATTATTGATCACCTAATAATGACCGAGTAGGAACGATACGTGCTGTAAATAATAAAACACTAAATGACGACCTTTAAGTAATAACAGGAACATTTGGGTTTAAGGTTAAGTTGATTGGCAACACTGTTGTTTAGATTTATTACCAATTTTATGTCTTCTTTTTTTAGTACAACTCGAATACACATATGTTATTGTAGACTTTAGGTTTGGTGTTTATTGACGGATTTAAACTAATTTTATTTTCCCACATATAGAGGAAGTACTGTGGTGGGTGAAAAATCAATGTCGAGATTATTGCAGCTTTTTAGAGGTCACCTGAGATTAAGACTAGGTTCCATATAACAAAAATGTCGATAGTGTCAAAAATGTCCGCCCGTTAGGTGTCACCAAAAACAGTCTGCTTTTAATACTCACGTTTTAATATGATACCCATATTCTTCCTTCATTCTTCATCCGATGATTTCTTCATATTTCGTTGATTTTTATTTATTTTTATTTTTTTTTGGTAGAAGAGAACAAACTGCTTTATGTTAACTGCGAGAAAAATCCTTCGTATCTTTAAAGGTACTTTCTTAAAAAATTGTTAAAGTAAAAAAAATGTTGTTTTGGTTTTCATGTAAAACAGAAAAGATGTTTTAAATTTGATTCAACAAAACACATTCAGCTATACAATACCTTTCTATTGATACCTCATTTATATTTATATCGTTAAAAACAAGGAATTTATGGGTATTATTCTATTGCATTAGACTTATGGGCGGCAGACGGCACCGGCCGACTAGTGGTGCCTCCTCTAGAAAGTGGTTTTTGAAATGATGTCTGTGCCTAGTATCTCTCTAAAACGCAAACTGCTTCCAAATACATATTTTTTTACAAAATGGTACAGAAACAAAACATTTCCAAACCTACGTTTAAATAACTTTTTTCCTATTTTTAACTCTAGAATTAGCTCCGTGAAATCTTTAATCACCCTGTATACCTCCCGAGTGTACATTTCAACGTCTTCTGAATCAACTAAATTTGTTAATAAGAAAGTTTATCTCCACTCACCTCTGATTTCAAATTAACAGGTTCTCTCTCGCGTTTGACGAGGGGTGGCGCCACAGTCGCTGTAGCCAACATGACGTCACCGGAATCGTCTTCCCCTTCCGCCATTTCAATCTGACATCATCTTGGTGGTTGCGCCCTCAGGGTCGTTGCTGCAACAGTTCCCACAATTTTAAGTACAATTATATAAAGTGCATACTTATATATAGAATATATGGTAATTATATAGCAGAGCTGCCTCAATTCAAAATCAATTTTTATGCGTTTTATTCGTCAAATAAATGTTGGAAAAATATTTTATTATCGAAAAAAAGTGTCGGAAAGATGATTACATAATATAATTACACAAGAAAATCTTAATCAGAGTCAAATTCTGCTGCAAATTCAGTAAAAGAGGAATTTATTGAATTTAAATGTATTTCACTCGTAATTCGCCATAAATGATGAAAACGAGTATTATACTCATTGTACTTTCTCTTAAACATAAATTCGGCTATATGGCCATGGAAATGTTGTTTTGAATTTTCATATCGCGGCACATTTCCTCGCACCTCCCTCCATTGACGTTCAATTGTCTGCGTATGTGCTTCAGTGTACGCATATGTAGGGCTGTATTATTATATGTCACGAAAGGTTTGGCCAGGTTGCTATATATATATATAAAACCACCTGGCCAAACCTTCCGTACGTTTATTGAAGTGAATGTCATGAGTATGATAGATAACACAGAGTTAATTTTTTCACGAAAAAACTACTTGTGTAATTGTATTATGTAATCATCTTTCCGACACTTTTTTTCGATAGTAAAATATTTTTCCAACATTTATTTGACGAATAAAACCCATAAAAATTGATTTTGAAGTGAGGCAGCTCTGCTATATAATTACCGAATTTATTTGTTACCGTCCCCCATAACGTACTACATTAGAGGTTTGTGTAATGAACGCACCTGATGATGACGACTTAACCATTGAAACATCGTCTTGTAAAATATGGTGATCAGAGTTTGTCATTCATTACTGATTAGTGTAAACTATAGTACAGGGTGTGACAGAATATTGTCAAGGACAAGTTTAATTCACAAACAAATTGAAAAAGTTCACGCTCAATATTTCTGAATGTTAATTTATCAATCAATATAAAACAAATTGAGAAGAAGATTAGTGTAGATCCAGCTAGAAACTTCGGGATTAACAAACCGATATTGAGTTTTATTTTGATAAACCGACAAATTAAAACAAACTTCATTTAAATCTGTTCAGCGGATCTTCAAATAAAACCTTTAAACTATATTAGAAAGTGGTAATTGCGCGCGCACAAGACACAGTTGCGCCATGCAGAGATAAAAATCAGCAATTTCTGTATAAACTCATTTGCCTCAATGTCTTCTGATAAAATCAATAACCTATAAAAGTATTAATAAGGTATAATAATAATACCCAAGGTCATAGTGTCTGATTATGTTAATCGATTTTGTATTAATTGCTTATAGTAGCGAATAATCGATATAATGAAGGCGTTTTAAATACTTTTTTCAAAGTGTACAATGTAAAATTAATTTACTCTATTTATCACATACTACAAAAGGAAATTCGAATCATGTATGCTAAAGGAGAATCATTATTTTTCCTAAGTATTTACATTCATATTGGAAGCTTCTAATCAAATTTAATATACAGGGTGTTACAAAGTTGGGGAGATGGTTTCGCGTATTAAAACTAAGAAAAAGTTCCTATAAACATATGTCCGGAATTGCATAGTTTCCAAAATACCAGTCACTTTGTTTCTTAAAATATTTTTATCACCAGAACGGTGTGACTGATTAAATTAAAACTTGGCATCGTACATAATAAGGTAAAGAACTCTTTTGGAAAAAATAACCAACCTAATCCAATAAATCGTTTCAAAATGCCGGCTGCTTAAAATTTTAAAATCTAAACAACTTAAAAACGAGACATTTACATTAATACAAATATTTGCCAGTTTCCAATAAACAGTTTCACATTACTCTGTTTTCCCCCTCTTCGTTCTTTTAAATATTTAATTACGAGTTGTTATATTTGATTAAAAAAATAATCCAACACATTATTCCGCGATTAAGTTCGAATATGACAGCGATTGCAAAACATGTTTAAAAAAAAAATTAATTAATTATCAGATTGTTTGGACGGATCTTGATATCAACTGGATTTTGATTTTAATACAATTGGGTGAAAATATCGGCGTGGCAGCTGTTACGCAGCTGATATCACGCGTGTTTTTTTGTTCTTTTAATGTGACAGACAGCCATTTAAAAATTTTGCGTCCATTTTTTTGATTCATATTGAGTAAACAGTAAAACTACGACTACAAGGGTTATTTTAACCTTTAGTGTGACTTTAGACAA
>CAUPSG010000798.1:0-21322 GCA_963513935.1 Aphrophora alni
AGCAAACAACATCCCGTCCGTAACATAACATGTAAACAAAAGTTTTATCCTCGAGTATCTAATCTTACTAACATAGACTTCGATATGAATGAAACAAACTTTCTCAATAAAGGATTAAAATACAACGTCCCAAAATTGAGTAAAAACTTTTTAACGCGTGAGGTTATTAATGCTGAATCTGCAATAAAAACATTACCTAGTAAGAAACTGCAGGACGAGACTAGGATTCTCATTAATAACAAATTAAAAAAATTCTTAAAATCTGACACAGTTTATGGAAAAAAAGGCGGGAGTTTAAAGGATATATACAGTAATGATTTTAAATGTTTAAAACAAATTAAAACTAAATTAGAAAACAATGATGCCATACTTTCAAAAGCTGATAAAGGCAATACCATAGTCGTTATTCGTAAACAAGATTATAACCAAAAAGCGTATGATTTTTTCAATGTTAATAACATCGTGAAAATACCCACTGACCCCACAAAGAAATTCGTTAAAGAATTAAATTCTACCATCAATAGATGCACGTCATTGTTGGATGACTCCACCAGACGATATTTAAAACCGATCAATGCCTTCGCTCCTCAGTTCACAGGTCTGCCCAAAATACATAAAGAAAATATTCCAATCCGTCCATTAATTAACTATACTGTTACCAGGGGACTTAAATTTAAGAAAGGCGGAACCAAAATGGTAACAATGTTTAGAAATTAAAAAAAATTAAAAAGACAAAAACAAATTTAGTGATTAACAAGGCTCAAGTTTATTGAAACAAAATTTCGACGTTTCAGATTTTATCATTTACAACTGAGAAATACATCCTGAGACAAAATTATCATAAACAGCTTATGATTAACAATCTTATAATTAGTAAAGTTATATGCCCTTAATACAAAATATTATAATTTAAATAAAAAATTAGTCAATAGATTCTGAAAATTTATCCCCCCTTTTTAGTTTATATATTTTATCGTTACAAAATTTAACAAAGACAATGAGCACAGCTTAACAATTAACAGGATTATAATTAATCCAAAAAAAAAAGATTATACGCCCTTAAATGTAAAAATTACAAAATAAAAAAAAAAAAATGAAAAGATACTGATATTTATTCCCCCCCCCCTTTTGACTTTTTGAAATGATAGATTTTTTTTTTTAAAACAGTTACATAATACAACCGCACCAGGATACAGGACATCAAAAAAACTTGAACAACTGATAAAACATAACATCGTTTTACATAATAACTACAGTGTTTTAAGTAGCATTGATTTTGTTGAAAAAACAAAACACTTAGACGTATTTCACAGACATAAACTAATTTCGTGTGATATAGTGAATCTTTACACTAACGTACCCGTCCAAGATACTATTGACATCTTGAAAAATAATTTAATCAGCTATAATAAGCTCAGCACATCACAAATTGACGAACTCCTGTTATTACTTAAGGTCGTCTTGAACCAAAATTATTTTACATTTGACGATCATTTTTTCGTGCAAAACGAGGGTCTCGCTATGGGTTCACCGCTATCCGGACTTTTGGCGGACATATTCTTGAACCATTTAGAAAACGAATTTATTATGTCTGATCACAACCCACATAAAACAAAAATATTATTTTATACAAGATATGTTGATGATACTTTTCTCGTGTTTGATGGCACTTTACGTCAAGCGGAAGTATTAAAACTTTATCTCAACAAAATCAACCATAAAATGCAATTCACTATGGAGACCGAAATAGATAATAAAATAAACTTTCTTGATTTGACTATGACCAAGGAATATGATAAACTAATATATAAAATTAACCGAAAATCTACCACTACTGATACCACCATTCATGCCACATCACACCATCCAATATCACAAAAAATGTCAGCATACAACTGTTTCATACACCGCCTTCTCACCATACCATTGGATAAACACGATTTCAACGATGAATTGGAAACCATTAAATATATAGCCCAAGCGAACGGATACCATGAAGCAATGATTGATAAACTTTTGCATAATCATATAAGAAATAAACAGAACCCTATCACACGGTCTAAGAATAAGAATAAAAAATTCGTATCCATGGAATATTCTAACACCGTTCCGCATATGGTGAAAAATACATTGGCGAAATATGATATTACCGTCACTTTTCGCACCAACAATAATATTCAAAAATTATTACGACCCAAACGTGTAATTCCAATCGAAAAGAAGTCGGGTGTTTACAAAATCAATTGTGATGATTGTGACAGTATTTATGTGGGACAGACGGGTAGGGCATTCAAAGACCGTTTTAATGAACATTTGCCGCATACAAACATGCATAAATTAAAATCTAACTTTGCTCAACATTTAATTAATAGTAATCATTCATACACTAATTTCAACAAAAATCTGGTTCCACTTCATATTTGCAAAAAAGGTAGACTTTTGAACGCCTTAGAAGAATTCGAAATTTATAAGGAGTTTAATAACAATCCGTCTAAATTATTAAACGATCAGCTGGATTTTAAAAGTAATAGTTTATATGACACAGCCCTAGGCTATTGTAAACCGGTTTTCTAACTACAGTAATACATTTCGTTAGACAGTTTACGACAGTGTACCATGGACCACACTATGACCTACACGATGAAATTGTCCAGCACAATTAAGTTTTTTAAAAGTGTTGTAACTGTGGTGTTTTTGTGTGTTTTTTAAACGTGTTATGTGTTTCATTGTGTTTGTGTAAGTGTACTTGACAATGGGATTGCGGTCCCGAAACGCGTCGTAACATTCGAACGGCCAAAAAAGTCACAAGACGGAACATTAAAAGGTAATATTTAATATTATTATTAACATATTATCCTATATAATATTATTCAAAGTGACTTGGAATCCAAGAACCATGCAACTAAAATTAGAAGCTAGTCAGGCATCTTTGGTTTACAAATTCAGAAACTTAAAAATACGACTGTTTAAGACAAACTTGCACATCAAGTTCAACAAGAAGTGCCTACAAATGGACATTATTCCCTCTTACGCGTGTGTACACATTAATAATAATTCGCTATCCGCTGTCAGAGCTAAACATGTAGCTGAAATAACATGGATTAAAGAGGAAATTAAAAATCTTTACTGTAAGAAAAATAAATTAAACAGAGATTTATTTTATTTACATTTAGAGCTACTAACTGTACTACATCCCGCATGTTTGGACAGTACCTTGAGATTTGTGAATGACCAGGTCAATACCATTTCTAAACAAACCATTCTTATACACAAACGTAAGGCCCAATGCTTATCTAGCAAACAACATCCCGTCCGTAACATAACATGTAAACAAAAGTTTTATCCTCGAGTATCTAATCTTACTAACATAGACTTCGATATGAATGAAACAAACTTTCTCAATAAAGGATTAAAATACAACGTCCCAAAATTGAGTAAAAACTTTTTAACGCGTGAGGTTATTAATGCTGAATCTGCAATAAAAACATTACCTAGTAAGAAACTGCAGGACGAGACTAGGATTCTCATTAATAACAAATTAAAAAATTTCTTAAAATCTGACACAGTTTATGGAAAAAAAGGCGGGAGTTTAAAGGATATATACAGTAATGATTTTAAATGTTTAAAACAAATTAAAACTAAATTAGAAAACAATGATGCCATACTTTCAAAAGCTGATAAAGGCAATACCATAGTCGTTATTCGTAAACAAGATTATAACCAAAAAGCGTATGATTTTTTCAATGTTAATAACATCGTGAAAATACCCACTGACCCCACAAAGAAATTCGTTAAAGAATTAAATTCTACCATCAATAGATGCACGTCATTGTTGGATGACTCCACCAGACGATATTTAAAACCGATCAATGCCTTCGCTCCTCAGTTCACAGGTCTGCCCAAAATACATAAAGAAAATATTCCAATCCGTCCATTAATTAACTATACTGTTACCAGGGGACTTAAATTTAAGAAAGGCGGAACCAAAATGGTAACAATGTTTAGAAATTAAAAAAAATTAAAAAGACAAAAACAAATTTAGTGATTAACAAGGCTCAAGTTTATTGAAACAAAATTTCGACGTTTCAGATTTTATCATTTACAACTGAGAAATACATCCTGAGACAAAATTATCATAAACAGCTTATGATTAACAATCTTATAATTAGTAAAGTTATATGCCCTTAATACAAAATATTATAATTTAAATAAAAAATTAGTCAATAGATTCTGAAAATTTATCCCCCCTTTTTAGTTTATATATTTTATCGTTACAAAATTTAACAAAGACAATGAGCACAGCTTAACAATTAACAGGATTATAATTAATCCAAAAAAAAAAGATTATACGCCCTTAAATGTAAAAATTACAAAATAAAAAAAAAAAAAATGAAAAGATACTGATATTTATTCCCCCCCCCCCTTTTGACTTTTTGAAATGATAGATTTTTTTTTTTAAAACAGTTACATAATGTTACTTATTTTATAAATTTCTTAAATGCTATATTGGCCAATAAATATATCTATGTTTTAGCTAAAGAATTTATTATGAAATGAGTAGTTTATTTTAAAAGAAAAGGAAATGAAAATTTTGAATATTAAATTTTTTTAAATTGACGTCAATTTTGTGTTAATTTAGAAAATAACCTCTTGGAGGTTGTTAGGACCGAAAGTTTGCATGCAGGCTCCACCCAATATTTTTTTTATATATTTTATAATTAATTACACAAGTCTACATTTAAAAGATAGTTTTTAAGAAAAACATATTCGCTGAAGTAAATTTAGGCACATATACAATATGAGTTTAATTAAAGTTCTATAAAGTCAGTTTTTGTAATATCACTTTTGTGCACGTGAAACTCTGAAGCTATGTTGAACAAAACGTGTTTTGTTAACAGCACGAAACATGTTTAGATCTTTAGCTGTGTTTCTTCTACCAGCATAATAGCTATGGCAAAAAACATGTTTTTTAGCGTCTGTACAAATCAGACATGTTGTAGCATTAATGTTCATTATTAAAGCAAATATCTGGTTATTTGTCAAAATTAAAGAAAATTAATTGTATAACAGAAATTCGTTAAGATTGTACTTAAAAGCTTCTTAGATGATTATAAATCTATTTATATATATTTAATTTTGTTTGAAACAAAGCTTGTATAAGACTTGCAGAAATCTGCAAAAGTCTGTAAAACGAAATTTTCTGATTTAAAACAGATTTCTCCAATTGTTTTATATTTGACATGTTCAATAAGATATTTTGATCATTTAAAGTTCAACATTAGTTTGCACCTATTTCACATAATTGTTCAAAACTCAAAATGTGCCTTTGCAAGGTTTTGTAAAGTATGTTTTAAAAAAAGTAAATTTTTATAATCATTCAGTTTCAAAAGAACATTGAATATTAAATAAAACATGAAATACATATTTTAAAGAATACATGATAATTAATAAATTATTTTAAAGCATTAACAAAAATTTAAAATATGATAAAATCTGTAAGGCTGAGTACCTGGAAAATCCTGTCGCAGTTCACGTGAGCTTGCGCCGTGAAAACGAAAATTTATTAAACATTTTAGAACTAAAACGCACAAAAACTGTAGATTAACATTGTTGAAAGCTGAAGCAGGAGATTTGAAGACCAAGAAAGAAAATTTATCTCTAACGTAACTATGTATAGATGTCAGACATTGTGTGTGACTACAGGTAGACTCGCATACCGGTATTAGAGCAGATAGGCTGTCTTGCCGTCGTACTTTACCCTCCGATATCATACGATGATTTGTTTTGGACAATCTCGGCAGGTGGCAGCATCTGTCAAGCGACGGAAGTGTGTATGTGGAAGACGAGTTAATGAATTTATTTTTGCAGATTTGATTTTTTGAATTTGAATGCTACAGCTCTCCCCCCCCCCGAAGGACGGAGTTAGAGTGGAAAAGAAAAAGGGGCCAGAAGGGCCTCCCGCAAAATTTAGAAAAAGGAGAGAGAGAGTGTGCTTGAAGGGGTAAAAAAAAATTTCTCTCAGACAGGTGTTTTAGACCTCGAGATAAACAAAAAAAACTTAAGACTAACATGCATAGCGAGTGCCACATTATCTATATGTAGTTCGACAGAACCGGTCAGTATACCTTCACCAAGATAAACAACAAAGAACAAATACACCAAACTTAACTATTAAGGAAATGGACTCACTATGTCCTCGTCCGAAGACGTTATGGTGACGAAGAAACAGAAGAGTTCATGACGCTCTCTATTCTCGTCGCATCGATTACACCCGCGGAGTGCTCGATGTTAAGATATGTCTAGATAGGGAAACATGTCAGGTACATGTAGCGGCCATTGCCGTAAAGTGGAAACTCATAGTTGATCAAACTATGGTTTGAAAAGCGTCAAGTCCGGGAAACAGTGAGATATATCACTGGACAAGGGAAATCAATATCTCTTCGCCTGCAAACATCTATACAGATTACGGCACGGAGGGGCTCTAGGAGAGCTCAGCCCACCGATGCCCAAACATACAGATGTGCATTTGGCTTAGAGGAAATACGGCTTGGTTCCGTATTTTATTATGTTCTGCAGTGCACAGAACGAAGACTACCAGATGACAATTTGTGCGGGCCAAGAAAGATCAGAAAGAAAATTAAATCGTAAAGGAGAAGGTTCTAGAAATTTTGTTAATGTTTAATTTATATGATGAGGTTTGAGTTGCTCGACGTGTGCTTTTTTAATAAAACGAGGTGAATTGGCGAAAGAAAGAGCAACGGTAACAGGAGTAAGAAAATCAATGATCCGGAAGGGACCTGACCATCGAGGCATCAATTTAGCAGCTCGCTTGTCTATGGCAGAGCTCAGAGGGTGTGTTTTACACCAAACAAGATCGTTGATTTTATACAGATGAGGCTTCCTGAATTTGTTATAGGTCTTTTCGGCCTTTTGGTGCGCTTTCATTATATTGTCTTTGGCCTGGCGCCAAACTTGTGATGGATTAGTATTAGGTTTTGGAAGGAGATCGTGTATGTTCCAGCTGAGACTCAGTGGTGTATTGGGGAGAAAATTAAAAAGAATGCTAAAAGGTGTTGCTTTAAGAGTCTCATGATGTGCGAAATTGAAAGCCAGCTGAAGCCAGCAAAGGGAGTCGTCCCAAGAGGATTGATTTTTGGAGTGATAGGCGATGAGGGCTGCCTTAAGGTTTCTGTTAAGTCTTTCCGCATTATTAGGTTGGGGGTGATAAGGAGATAAAGTTGCATGTTTAATACCGCGAGAAAAACAAAAGTTGCGGAAGACATGTGATACAAAACATTGTGCATTGTCAGAGATTATTATCTTTGGAAAACCGAAATTTTGAAAAATGTTTTGGCTTAAGGCCTTAATTGCACTGTGGGAAGTTGCATCTCTGACAGGCATGAGCCAGGTGAATTTTGAGAACTGGTCAACTGCGACCAGTATCATGTTATAGCCCTGTTTTGTCCTAGGAAGCTGTCCGACGTAGTCGATATGTAATTTTTCCATGGGACGATTGGGAACCGTTGAGGCAAGGTATCCTAATTTGGAGTTGTGAGCAGGTTTGCTTACAGCGCACACCGAACAAGCTCGCACTTTAGAAGTGACATCCTGTTTTAAAGTTGGCCAATAAAAATTCTCCTTTACCTTAAACAAAGTTTTAAGTACTCCAAGATGACCACCCACAACGGAGTCGTGATGGTAATTAATCACCAGGTCGACTAAGGACTGAGGTAAATAAATTCTGGTGGGCTTTTCCAAATGATTTTTCAAGCAAAGTACACCTTTACTTAAACAGTACTTCTCCGAAGAGATGTTCTGTTCAAGGTCGGCAATGATATTTTTCAAAATAGGGTCGGCCTTCTGATGAGTCTGGATGTCATGAAAAGCTAGAGGAAAATTTGTGAGGAGACTGGTACACGAAAAGGTGACATTTTCTTCGTTGAAATTTTCCGGTTCAAACATGCGCGAGAGGGAGTCTGCTATGATGTTCTGAGTTCCTCTTATGTGCGCTACCTTAAATTTCAATGAAGTCAACTTGGCAATCCATCGGCCTAATTTACCAAGTTGACGAGGACGTGCTAAAAGCCAAGAAAGGGCTTGGTTGTCGGTTTCTAATAGGAATTCCCGATGTTCTAGATATTGCCTAAATTTCTCTACTCCAAAAACTACTGCTGGGCATTCGGCTTCATATGCAGATGAGGCTTTTCTTTCTGCAGGTGTTAAAGTACGTGAAGCGTACGCTATGGGCTGTCGTGAGCCGTTAATTTCTTGGAGTAGAACTGCTCCAAGGGCCACCGAGCTCGCATCCGTTTGCAGGATGAATGGTTTGGCGAAATCGGCCATCCGGAGAACCGGAGGCTGTGTTATTGCCTCCCGAAGATGTTTAAAAGCTTTCTCTTGTTCAGCTTGCCAAGAGAATTTTTGGCCCTTCCTCCGAAGCAGATTTAGAGGCGCAGCGTGCTCCGCGAAATTTGGAATGAATTTAGCAAAGAAGTTGACCATTCCAATAAATCTGGAAACGGCCTTAGGGTTCTTGGGTTGCGGAAAATTTCTAATTGCCTTTGTTCTAGATGGGTCGATTTGCACGCCACGAGAAGAAACTAGGTGTCCTAAAAAGCTTATCTCATTCACAGCGAAACGGACCTTATCTGGGTTAACAGTCAAGCCAGCTTGCCGCAAATGAGTAAGGACTTCCCGAAGATGTTTTTGATGCTCTTCCCAAGTTTTGGAGTAGATGACTAGGTCATCCAGATAATTAAAAATGAATTTGAATTTGATGTCATGGAAGACCTGATCCAAGAGTCTGGTAAGCACTTGGGCACCAGTACAGAGTCCGAAAGGGACTCGAGTAAATTGATAAAGCATCCAAGGAGTGCAAAAGCTGGTAATTTGTTTGGACTTTTGAGACAAAGGGATTTGATGATAAGCTGAATTTAGATCGAATACTGTGAAATATTTGGCACCGACAAACCAGTTAAAACTTTGATGTAAATTAGGCAGCGGCACCGCTTCGACGACGATGTTTTGATTGAGCCTCCGATAATCAATCACCATCCTTGTTTTCTTTTCGGGATGTTGAACCAGGAAAACAGGGGATGCATATGCCGACCGGCTGGGTTCTACTACTCCTGAATCTAACAATTCGTTGATGTGTTCGCGGAGGTATTCCATTTTTGGGGGTGCCAATTGGTATGGAGAACACTTGACCGGAGTGTTGTCCTTCAGTTGAATATCGTATTCAACTAGATGTGTTAGACCTAACCTTTTTGTGAGTACCTGAGGAAAATCATTAATTATTTTTAAAATGGCGTTTTTATCATTCTTTTGAAGATGTCCTAAAGGATCAGGAGCAGTAGGTTCAGATGTTGAAGACACTATAGGTTTATAAGTAGAATTACTGAAATTACACAGAGGAAAAACAATAGACCTTGAAAATTTAAAATAGAAGTTTTTTGCTGAAAGATCAAGTACCAGTCCCGTTTTGGATATGAAATCTGACCCGAGGATCAGAGGACACGACAACTTATGCGCCACCAGAAAATCCACATTCCAACTACAATGTTCCATTTTAAGATGAAGACGACAAGAGTAGGAAATGGGCAACCTTTTTCCAGAAGCCGTGACACAATCAGCCTTCACCCTGGTTATGGATTTAAAAGCCTTGGTGTTCTTTATTTTTTTAAAAAGGGCTTTAGAAATGACGCATCTTACTGAACCGGAGTCCAGCAGAGCCTTAACTTTAATTTGCCCAAAAGCTACTTCCACCAAAGGCAAAAACTGATCGTTCAGACCCCTAGAATTAAGAGAAATATTATTTTTTTTGAAGTTTGTAGTTGGAAAGCTTAGAGCTGGAATAGGTTTGCCTGGACCTATTCCGTAGAGAGAAGAATTTACAACCCCAGATATAATGACCGGGTATGCCACAATGATAACAGATGGGAGTAACGTAATTTTGAATTTTATTGCCGAAATTGTTTCTTCTTAGATAGGAAATTGAATTTAAATTTTGAAAAGATGGTTTATTAGAGAAATGTGGTTTTAGGTTATGTTTAAATCCGATGTGGTTGGTTTTTGAACGGGAGGCTGGCCTGGAGCTACCAACTAGACTCCAAACCTGCCTCCGTTTTTTGGAGGATAATGCCTTGTTGGAGGCCGGTTCCGACATTCTGGGCTTCTATGTCCCGGCTGTCCGCAACTGTAACAGACCACAGGTCTCGTAGGTCTAAAATCAGGACTTCTAACTTCGGGTCTCTTTAATGGAGCCCTTTGCCTGTCAGTATACATTACATTGTTGACATGTGCGCAGAGTCGATCCAAGTCTGCAAAGTTTTTAGGTTTGGCAACAAAAACTAAGCAGTTGCGGACTTCCGGAGACAGTCCCTCCAGAATGACGTCCGTGACCTCCAATTCGGACTTATCTAAATTTAAAGTTTCTGCAGCCTCTTTAATTTGATTAACAAAAATGTGCACCGCCTCGTTAGTCTTCTGGGGCCTATAAAATAACTCCTGTACTAGAGAAGCCAACCTTTTCGAAGGTATAAAGAGACTTAAGGCCTCTTTGTGAAATGTTTTAAATGTCTGATGTCTAATCAGACATGAATTTAAAGGGCCCTGAGCATAGGGCATCAGAACATTATTAATGTTTAAAGCTACGTCCGGGTAAGTTTTGACTATTTTTAAAGAGATTTTAAAAAAATTTAATAATTTGTCAAGGTCGAACCCATCTGTCTGAGGAATTGTCTTAATAATCTGTTCGGCAGGATGACTTAATTTTCCGTATAAGGAGATGTATTGACAGCCTTTCGAACTGCTAGGTGTGGTTTGCTGAGCCTCAGCCTGTGGCGTGTCCGCAAGGAGATTTGGCCCATTAGACCGAGATGGCTCTGCAGAGCTAGCTTTGGTGGTTCCCCCAGAGGGCGTTAGCGGGATGCTTACGTTTAATTTTAGAGGAGCAATGGTTTGCTCAAAGGCTTTAAATTTTTCCTTGAGCGTAGCGAAATTGTTATGTAGCTCGGCCAGATCCCGTGGCACGTTGTTGTCTGCAACTTTTAGTTGTTCAGTATGCACCCGATTTAGGAACTCTAGACGTCTTCCGAAAACGTTTATGCGCGCACGAACACGAATCATTTTGATTCCTCTTTCGGAATCGAGGTTCTCCAGGTCGTCTTGCAAGACAAACAAGGAGTTCCGGGCGAACGCTATCTGTTGCAAGAGGATGTCTTCGGTGAAGTTTCCCATTTCGGGCTCGACACTATTCTGTAGAAGGGACCTAAGAGAGGTTCGCATTTTAGCTACAATGTCTTTTTCACCACCTCTAGCTACTACCTCAAAAGCAAGCTCAGTATTCTTTAACGAGTCCACTAATCGCAGCAAATCCACTGCCATTTTAACTGTTGCTGATAATTATTTAAAAAAATAAACCAAGTAATTTTAAAAAAAAAATTTCTTTTAAGATGATGCAAAAAATGAAAGAGCCAGAGAAAGACTCAAGAATTATATGTAGTGTAGTTGTTGTGTATATGTGTGTGTGTAAGTATGAATTAATACAGACAAGCGAAAGAAAACTCGAGAAAATTTTTGAAGGAAATTTTGAATATTTTTTTTTGTTTTTTTTGTTTCTAACTATTTTTGGGTTTTATTATTTATTTAAATTTTTTTTTGGAATTCCCGAATGACCCCGCTGTCTGGATCAAATTCAGTGAATGACTAGAGTGAAGTGTATGTGAATATATATATATATATATATATATAAAAAAATATTTAAGCAGACAAAATAATAAAAAAAAATTTTATCGAAATTTGTTTAGAAGTTTTTGTGTAAGTGTTTATAAAAATAAATAAATAATAAAAAAAAGAGACTATAGATTTATAGAGATTTAAATATTTAAACTAAATAAAAAAAATTTCATCAGCAACAGTTGTGCAGTATTTGAAAAAGCTGCAAAACATAAAAATGAGCCTTGTTTAACAAAGATAATTTTGAATTTAAATTTAGATAGTTCCAATGCAAAATTTTGAAAATTAACTACGGTTCCAGAATTTAAATTAACAACTCTATAATTTAATTTAACCACACTACAATCTAGAATCAACGACTTTATAATTTAGAGAAAACCACGCTCTGCTACCAGAAACATGTTACCAGGGGACTTAAATTTAAGAAAGGCGGAACCAAAATGGTAACAATGTTTAGAAATTAAAAAAAATTAAAAAGACAAAAACAAATTTAGTGATTAACAAGGCTCAAGTTTATTGAAACAAAATTTCGACGTTTCAGATTTTATCATTTACAACTGAGAAATACATCCTGAGACAAAATTATCATAAACAGCTTATGATTAACAATCTTATAATTAGTAAAGTTATATGCCCTTAATACAAAATATTATAATTTAAATAAAAAATTAGTCAATAGATTCTGAAAATTTATCCCCCCTTTTTAGTTTATATATTTTATCGTTACAAAATTTAACAAAGACAATGAGCACAGCTTAACAATTAACAGGATTATAATTAATCCAAAAAAAAAAGATTATACGCCCTTAAATGTAAAAATTACAAAATAAAAAAAAAAAAATGAAAAGATACTGATATTTATTCCCCCCCCCCTTTTGACTTTTTGAAATGATAGATTTTTTTTTTTAAAACAGTTACATAATGTTACTTATTTTATAAATTTCTTAAATGCTATATTGGCCAATAAATATATCTATGTTTTAGCTAAAGAATTTATTATGAAATGAGTAGTTTATTTTAAAAGAAAAGGAAATGAAAATTTTGAATATTAAATTTTTTTAAATTGACGTCAATTTTGTGTTAATTTAGAAAATAACCTCTTGGAGGTTGTTAGGACCGAAAGTTTGCATGCAGGCTCCACCCAATATTTTTTTTATATATTTTATAATTAATTACACAAGTCTACATTTAAAAGATAGTTTTTAAGAAAAACATATTCGCTGAAGTAAATTTAGGCACATATACAATATGAGTTTAATTAAAGTTCTATAAAGTCAGTTTTTGTAATATCACTTTTGTGCACGTGAAACTCTGAAGATATGTTGAACAAAACGTGTTTTGTTAACAGCACGAAACATGTTTAGATCTTTAGCTGTGTTTCTTCTACCAGCATAATAGCTATGGCAAAAAACATGTTTTTTAGCGTCTGTACAAATCAGACATGTTGTAGCATTAATGTTCATTATTAAAGTAAATATCTGGTTATTTGTCAAAATTAAAGAAAATTAATTGTATAACAGAAATTCGTTAAGATTGTACTTAAAAGCTTCTTAGATGATTATAAATCTATTTATATATATTTAATTTTGTTTGAAACAAAGCTTGTATAAGACTTGCAGAAATCTGCAAAAGTCTGTAAAACGAAATTTTCTGATTTAAAACAGATTTCTCCAATTGTTTTATATTTGACATGTTCAATAAGATATTTTGATCATTTAAAGTTCAACATTAGTTTGCACCTATTTCACATAATTGTTCAAAACTCAAAATGTGCCTTTGCAAGGTTTTGTAAAGTATGTTTTAAAAAAAAGTAAATTTTTATAATCATTCAGTTTCAAAAGAACATTGAATATTAAATAAAACATGAAATACATATATTAAAGAATACATGATAATTAATAAATTATTTTAAAGCATTAACAAAAATTTAAAATATGATAAAATCTGTAAGGCTGAGTACCTGGAAAATCCTGTCGCAGTTCACGTGAGCTTGCGCCGTGAAAACGAAAATTTATTAAACATTTTAGAACTAAAACGCACAAAAACTGTAGATTAACATTGTTGAAAGCTGAAGCAGGAGATTTGAAGACCAAGAAAGAAAATTAATCTCTAACGTAACTATGTATAGATGTCAGACATTGTGTGTGACTACAGGTAGGCTCGCATACCGGTATTAGAGCAGATATGCTGTCTTGCCGTCGTACTTTACCCTCCGATATCATACGATGATTTGTTTTGGACAATCTCGGCAGGTGGCAGCATCTGTCAAGCGACGGAAGTGTGTATGTGGAAGACGAGTTAATGAATTTATTTTTGCAGATTTGATTTTTTGAATTTGAATGCTACAATACAACCGCACCAGGATACAGGACATCAAAAAAACTTGAACAACTGATAAAACATAACATCGTTTTACATAATAACTACAGTGATTTAAGTAGCATTGATTTTGTTGAAAAAACAAAACACTTAGACGTATTTCACAGACATAAACTAATTTCGTTTGATATAGTGAATCTTTACACTAACGTACCCGTCCAAGATACTATTGACATCTTGAAAAATAATTTAATCAGCTATAATAAGCTCAGCACATCACAAATTGACGAACTCCTGTTATTACTTAAGGTCGTCTTGAACCAAAATTATTTTACATTTGACGATCATTTTTTCGAGCAAAACGAGGGTCTCGCTATGGGTTCACCGCTATCCGGACTTTTGGCGGACATATTCTTGAACCATTTAGAAAACGAATTTATTATGTCTGATCACAACCCACATAAAACAAAAATATTATTTTATACAAGATATGTTGATGATACTTTTCTCGTGTTTGATGGCACTTTACGTCAAGCGGAAGTATTAAAACTTTATCTCAACAAAATCAACCATAAAATGCAATTCACTATGGAGACCGAAATAGATAATAAAATAAACTTTCTTGATTTGACTATGACCAAGGAATATGATAAACTAAAATATAAAATTTACCGAAAATCTACCACTACTGATACCACCATTCATGCCACATCACACCATCCAATATCACAAAAAATGTCAGCATACAACTGTTTCATACACCGCCTTCTCACCATACCATTGGATAAACACGATTTCAACGATGAATTGGAAACCATTAAATATATAGCCCAAGCGAACGGATACCATGAAGCAATGATTGATAAACTTTTGCATAATCATATAAGAAATAAACAGAACCCTATCACACGGTCTAAGAATAAGAATAAAAAATTCGTATCCATGGAATATTCTAACACCGTTCCGCATATGGTGAAAAATACATTGGCGAAATATGATATTACCGTCACTTTTCGCACCAACAATAATATTCAAAAATTATTACGACCCAAACGTGTAATTCCAATCGAAAAGAAGTCGGGTGTTTACAAAATCAATTGTGATGATTGTGACAGTATTTATGTGGGACAGACGGGTAGGGCATTCAAAGACCGTTTTAATGAACATTTGCCGCATACAAACATGCATAAATTAAAATCTAACTTTGCTCAACATTTAATTAATAGTAATCATTCATACACTAATTTCAACAAAAATCTGGTTCCACTTCATATTTGCAAAAAAGGTAGACTTTTGAACGCCTTAGAAGAATTCGAAATTTATAAGGAGTTTAATAACAATCCGTCTAAATTATTAAACGATCAGCTGGATTTTAAAAGTAATAGTTTATATGACACAGCCCTAGGCTATTGTAAACCGGTTTTCTAACTACAGTAATATATTTCGTTAGACAGTTTACGACAGTGTACCATGGACCACACTATGACCTACACGATGAAATTGTCCAGCACAATTAAGTTTTTTAAAAGTGTTGTAACTGTGGTGTTTTGTGTGTTTTTTAAACGTGTTATGTGTTTCATTGTGTTTGTGTAAGTGTACTTGACAATGGGATTGCGGTCCCGAAACGCGTCGTAACATTCGAACGACCAAAAAAGTCACAAGACGGAACATTAAAAGGTAATATTTAATATTATTATTAACATATTATCCTATATAATATTATATATTATTAGATAATATTTTGTAGTTGTCTTTATAATAAAGGTATTAAAGTGTAATTATATGAAGTTTAATCGTTGGTGAGTGCTTTTATTATCAAAAATTACGAAAACATGAAAAAAAAAGTATATTTTTTAAATAAAATGTTAGGCTACACGTTATAGTTTCAAATTTCGAGGAAAGGGTAGATATGTATGTAGTACGGAGATTGATAGGTTGAAACTGTAAACAAAATATCAATTATACATAAAAAATACTGTAAATAAAAAAATATGTTAGTTGTTTTGTTTTTAATTAGTAAAACGTAGGCCTATACTTGTAGACTATTATTAACGAGTTTTGTGTTGAAATCAGAAAAAAAAATGTAAAAGCGAGATGTAGCCTATTGTTAGAAATAAAATATCAAAAAATAAATAATTACAAATGAAATTGTTACTACAGTATGTAAAATAGATAAAAAGGAAATGGTTGAATGAAAACATTGCTTTTTGTAGTTCAAATACATTTTATTTAGTTTCAATCTTAACAAAGACATGTCATATATTCTATATTATACAATGAGTTTGAATAGATTATGCATATTTTATAATCTTATTTTTGTATTAATTTTCACAGAAAATTCTGCAGGTTGATTATTTGAATTTTTAAATATCTTGTAATCGATAGGACTATTATTAACTGGCACTCTTGGTTTGATGGCGCATAAACCTGTTTGAGAAACATAAATAAAATTAGTAAATTTATCTACTTGTTTCTTATATAATAAATAAAAATATATATCGTAAATATAGGAAAGTTACCATTTCGATTGTCAATTCGCATTCTTTTTTTATCGTTAGTGATATCAGTAAATACACTTTGTTTTGCATATTTTCGTTTTAAATTATCTTTTTTGTTTCTTAGTAAATTATTGAGGTAGAATCTTTTTTCAATTCTAATTTGACGTCTAATTCTTTTCCTTAGTACATAATCACTTTGGCACATGTCATACCATTTCTTTGAAACCAATGCTGCGTTGAGCAAAGTTTTGCCAGGTAACAATCTATAATATTAAAAAAATATTATTATTATCAGTGTTATATCGTTAAAAGTAATTTGTCTAAAGAAAATAAAATTTCGTTAGTATTACCTTAATATTAAAATAGCGATTTCAAATGGGAGTGATGACAAAATATCAATTTTATCAGAACCATAGTTTCCCCCAAGGAAATGAAATATATCGTAGAACTTATTCATATTGAATACTGAACGTTAAAACTATGAAACTAAAATCACAAATGAGCTTAGGGACAGTAATGTCGCTGTATTTATAGGTGAACGCTGGGAAGTGGCAATGGGCGTGGCATAAGTAGGTTGAGAAAGAACCAGGGCTTAATGGAAATATATTATTAGATAATATTTTGTAGTTGTCTTTATAATAAAGGTATTGAAGTGTAATTATATGAAGTTTAATCGTTGGTGAGTGCTTTTATTATCAAAAAGTACGAAAACATGAAAAAAAAATAAATTTTTAATTAAAATGTTAGGCTACACGTAATAGTTTCAAATTTCGAGGAAAGGGTAGATATGTATGTAGTACGGAGATTGATAGGTTGAAACTGTAAAACAAATATCAATTATACATAAAAAATACTGCAAATAAAAAAATATGTTAGTTGTTTTGTTTTTAATTAGTAAAACGTAGGCCTATACTTGTAGACTATTATTAACGAGTTTTGTGTTGAAATCAGAAAAAAAATGTAAAAGCGAGATGTAGCCTATTGTTAGAAATAAAATATCAAAAAATAAATAATTACAAATGAAATTGTTACTACAGTATGTAAAATAGATAAAAAGGAAATGATTGAATTAAAACATTGCTTTTTGTAGTTCAAATACATTTTATTTAGTTTCAATCTTAACAAAGACATGTCATATATTCTATATTATACAATGAGTTTGAATAGATTATGCATATTTTATAATCTTATTTTTGTATTAATTTTCACAGAAAATTCTGCAGGTTGATTATTTGAATTTTTAAATATCTTGTAATCGATAGGACTATTATTAACTGGCACTCTTGGTTTGATGGCGCCTAAACATGTTTTAGAAACATAAATAAAATTAGTAAATTTATCTACTTGTTTCTTATATAATAAATAAAAATATATATAGTAAATATAGGAAAGTTACCATTTCGATTGTCAATTCGCATTCTTTTTTTATCGTTAGTGATATCAGTAAATACACTTTGATTTGCATATTTTCGTTTTAAATGATCTTTTTTGTTTCTTAGTAAATTATTGAGGTAGAATCTTTTTTCAATTCTAATTTGACGTCTAATTCTTTTCCTTAGTACATAATCACTTTGGCACATGTCATACCATTTCTTTGAAACCAATGCTGCGTTAAGCAAAGTTTTGCCAGGTAACAATCTATAATATTAAAAAAATATTATTATTATCAGTGTTATATCGTTAAAAGTAATTTGTCTAAAGAAAATAAAATTTCGTTAGTATTACCTTAATATTAAAATAGCGATTTCAAATGGGAGTGATGACAAAATATCAATTTTATCAGAACCATAGTTTCCCCCAAGGAAATGAAATATATCGTAGAACTTATTCATATTGAATACTGAACGTTCACACTATGAAACTAAAATCACAAATGAGCTTAGGGACAGTAATGTCGCTGTATTTATAGGTGAACGCTGGGAAGTAGCAATGGGCGTGGCATAAGTAGGTTGAGAAAGAACCAGGGCTTAATGGAAATATATTATTAGATAATATTTTGTAGTTGTCTTTATAATAAAGGTATTAAAGTGTAATTATATGAAGTTTAATCGTTGGTGAGTGCTTTTATTATCAAAAATTACGAAAACATGAAAAAAAATATTTTTTAATTAAAATGTTAGGCTACACGTTATAGTTTCAAATTTCGAGGAAAGGGTAGATATGTATGTAGTACGGAGATTGATAGGTTGAAACTGTAAAACAAATATGAATTATACATAAAAAAAACTGCAAATAAAAAAAATATATTAGTTGTTTTGTTTTTAATTAGTAAAACGTAGGCCTATACTTGTAGACTATTATTAACGAGTTTTGTGTTGAAATCAGAAAAAAAATGTAAAAGCGAGATGTAGCCTATTGTTAGAAATAAAATGTCAAAAAATAAATAATTACAAATGAAATTGTTACTACAGTATGTAAAATAGATAAAAAGGAAATGATTGAATGAAAACATTGCTTTTTGTAGTTCAAATACATTTTATTTAGTTTCAATCTTAACAAAGACATGTCATATATTCTATATTATACAATGAGTTTGAATAGATTATGCATATTTTATAATCTTATTTTTGTATTAATTTTCACAGAAAATTCTGCAGGTTGATTATTTGAATTTTTAAATATCTTGTAATCGATAGGACTATTATTAACTGGCACTCTTGGTTTGATGGCGCCTAAACATGTTTTAGAAACATAAATAAAATTAGTAAATTTATCTACTTGTTTCTTATATAATAAATAAAAATATATATAGTAAATATAGGAAAGTTACCATTTCGATTGTCAATTCGCATTCTTTTTTTATCGTTAGTGATATCAGTAAATACACTTTGATTTGCATATTTTCGTTTTAAATGATCTTTTTTGTTTCTTAGTAAATTATTGAGGTAGAATCTTTTTTCAATTCTAATTTGACGTCTAATTCTTTTCCTTAGTACATAATCACTTTGGCACATGTCATACCATTTCTTTGAAACCAATGCTGCGTTAAGCAAAGTTTTGCCAGGTAACAATCTATAATATTAAAAAAATATTATTATTATCAGTGTTATATCGTTAAAAGTAATTTGTCTAAAGAAAATAAAATTTCGTTAGTATTACCTTAATATTAAAATAGCGATTTCAAATGGGAGTGATGACAAAATATCAATTTTATCAGAACCATAGTTTCCCCCAAGGAAATGAAATATATCGTAGAACTTATTCATATTGAATACTGAACGTTCACACTATGAAACTAAAATCACAAATGAGCTTAGGGACAGTAATGTCGCTGTATTTATAGGTGAACGCTGGGAAGTAGCAATGGGCGTGGCATAAGTAGGTTGAGAAAGAACCAGGGCTTAATGGAAATATATTATTAGATAATATTTTGTAGTTGTCTTTATAATAAAGGTATTAAAGTGTAATTATATGAAGTTTAATCGTTGGTGAGTGCTTTTATTATCAAAAATTACGAAAACATGAAAAAAAATATTTTTTAATTAAAATGTTAGGCTACACGTTATAGTTTCAAATTTCGAGGAAAGGGTAGATATGTATGTAGTACGGAGATTGATAGGTTGAAACTGTAAAACAAATATGAATTATACATAAAAAAAACTGCAAATAAAAAAAATATATTAGTTGTTTTGTTTTTAATTAGTAAAACGTAGGCCTATACTTGTAGACTATTATTAACGAGTTTTGTGTTGAAATCAGAAAAAAAATGTAAAAGCGAGATGTAGCCTATTGTTAGAAATAAAATGTCAAAAAATAAATAATTACAAATGAAATTGTTACTACAGTATGTAAAATAGATAAAAAGGAAATGATTGAATGAAAACATTGCTTTTTGTAGTTCAAATACATTTTATTTAGTTTCAATCTTAACAAAGACATGTCATATATTCTATATTATACAATGAGTTTGAATAGATTATGCATATTTTATAATCTTATTTTTGTATTAATTTTCACAGAAAATTCTGCAGGTTGATTATTTGAATTTTTAAATATCTTGTAATCGATAGGACTATTATTAACTGGCACTCTTGGTTTGATGGCGCCTAAACCTGTTTGAGAAACATAAATAAAATTAGTAAATTTATCTACTTGTTTCTTATATAATAAATAAATATATATATAGTAAATATAGGAAAGTAACCATTTCGATTGTCAATTCGCATTCTTTTTTTATCGTTAGTGATATCAGTAAATACACTTTGTTTTGCATATTTTCGTTTTAAATGATCTTTTTTGTTTCTTAGTAAATTATTGAGGTAGAATCTTTTTTCAATTCTAATTTGACGTCTAATTCTTTTCCTTAGTACATAATCACTTTGGCACATGTCATACCATTTCTTTGAAACCAATGCTGCGTTGAGCAAAGTTTTGCCAGGTAACAATCTATAATATTAAAAAAGATTATTATTATCAGTGTTATATCGTTAAAAGTAATTTGTCTTACGAAAATAAAATTTTGTTAGTATTACCTTAATATTAAAATAGCGATTTCAAATGGGAGTGATGACAAAATATCAATTTTATCAGAACCATAGTTTCCCCCAAGGAAATGAAATATATCGTAGAACTTATTCATATTGAATACTGAACGTTCACACTATGAAACTAAAATCACAAATGAGCTTAGGGACAGTAATGTCGCTGTATTTATAGGTGAACGCTGGGAAGTGGCAATGGGCGTGGCATAAGTAGGTTGAGAAAGAACCAGGGCTTAATGGAAATATATTATTAGATAATATTTTGTAGTTGTCTTTATAATAAAGGTA
>CAUPSG010000800.1:0-30978 GCA_963513935.1 Aphrophora alni
CTTCTAAAGAGGTTCCCATAAATAGGTCGACAACGGGACTAATTCACTCCTTATGCGATATTGGTGTTTGGCTTAAATAATCTGATTTAACCAGTATAAAAGAAAACCGTACCTAGTTAATGTTATGTAAACAGGGTTCAAATAACATAAAATGGTGAAAAGTACAAAAAGGCGTTTTTTTTTTTTTTAATTTACAATAAAGTTTCATCATAAACCTACGATGGTTAGTACAGATAAGTTAAATTTTTCTCATACTTTTTCACTTTTACACTTTGTATAAAAAATATTTGTGACAACATAATAATATCTACCTAAAGAATCCTGCCGTATAAAATCCCTGACTTCAAAAAAAGTATTTTATTCCATAATATCTGTCATTTCGTTCCGAACACTGATATGTACACAAAGCGTTTGACGCTATTTTGTTTTATTTCCGGACGTATACACAGTTGGTACATCGATACAAGCCTTAAGACTATAATTAAAAATGTAGAAGTTTGAACTGTTTAAAATTAATTTAAGGAAAACAAAACAAAAAGGGGTATTTCTTGGATTTCCAAAATAATTGTTAGTTGGCGGGGAAAAGTGAATATAATTCACGTTCCCTGTTTTAAAAAGGTTATTCTCAAAATTAACTAAAGAGTTTACAACAAAAACCACACTATGTAGTTCATTTTAGTGAGAGCGGTTTGGAGATCCCGAAGGAGACTTTCTGGATCTACACTATTTTATTTTAAATGGATCTCTTTTTGGATCTACTTGGATTATATCCTTTACTTTCAATTTTTCTAACTGTTGTACTCTTCCCAAAGGTTGTTATTTTACGTTATTTTCTTCTTTATAAAGGCCATGATGACAGAGAAGTTTTTGCTTTAAACAACCAGAAAAATATAATATAGTTTACTAACTCAAAAAATATTCAAGAAATTACAACGACAATTTTTACATTTCACCTGAATTATAAAATTACATTTTCATCGTAGAAAAGCTCAGGCGGTTAACACATCTATTTTTTTTTTTTTTTATAGTTAGCTGCAATTTTTAGTTTTATGTAATTTCGAAAACTATTGCAGACGTTGCGAGTTATTTTCTATGTACAATAATATTTCAAGTGAAAAATAAACGACCTAGACTGGGAATCGAACCACGGACCTTTGGTTTTACGCGCCAATGCTCTACCAATCGAGCTCAGTTGGTAGAGCATTGACGCGTAAAGCCAAAGGTCCTGGGTTCGATTCCCAGTCTAGGTCGTATATTTTCACTTGAAATATTATTGTATATTCAATACTTGATAGTAAAAACATATAAGCGGAAAAATCAAATAATTAAAAAATCAGTTATTTTCTGTATACCTTACATTCATTAGTACTTAAGGTAAATATTCCTAAATAATAATCTTCCAAACGAAATCCTTTAATTAGGAATTTAAGGAATTATTATGAATTATTACATCCATAAAATGAGCTGTAAATTAACTTTAAGCCTTCGAGTTGAAAATCACTTCAAAATGAGATAAAAGGATTTGGGTTCTTAACTGAACTGTTTTGAAATTGTCAAAGGAATAAATAAATCTTCTGAATAAATCCACCCTTAGATTCAATGTTAATATATTTATTCCACTGCATTGCACAGTGAAGGATAAAGATGAGAATTACCCGATCCTTAAAGGAAATAAATCCTTTTATCTACACTTCCTTGTAATATATTTGTTACGTACTGCAGAAGTTTGTAAGGATTTTTTGAAACATGTTTTATTATATAAAGAAAAATATACTCAGATATGTAAAAAGTTTAACTTCTGGTAGAAATTTATTGGATAATGAAGGATTGTTCATAACATTTCTGACATAAGGTTATTAAAATCCTGATGGACACTAGTTTGATCATAACTTTTTATGTAGTGTTGGGGTTATCCCTTTTTTCATATATCTTGTTTGGTCTCTCTTGACCTGTTCCAGTTCTTTTCTGACCTTGACGCTATTAGAATATTCAAGGACCAGAGGTCTTTATTTAATGTTCTTCTATTCCATGTTTCATATGTAGCGATTATGGATGAACAGTTTTCGGCTTTAAAACGGTGGGGTTGTGTGAGGGTAAGATTTTTTTGAAATTGTATTATTTATGTGTATAGGAAATAATGTGTGACATTTCGTAGTGTTGTCAACTTTCATTATCAAATATAAAAACAAAAACAAAACAAACACAAAAAACAGAACATGACACACATAAAGAGAACAAACAAGATTCAGGACATAAAAAAAAACACACTTACAGTATTAAATTCAAAACAACAACTCTAAATAAAAGCAACAATACAAAAAACTCGTATTAACGTTCGTAAGTATGTTCAAAAGATAAATAATAATTTTACAAAAATCATAAGTTCAATTGAAATGGGGCAAAGTTTATAGAACCAGAAAAAACAACTATAAAATTTGGAAATATAACCGTCTTAAAGGTAAAGAAAAAGAGCATCGATATAAAACCGACCAAAATTTGGTCAAGAGGGAACTAATAGGAAAGTTGAAAGTCAGCGATCTATGCCAAGTCGAAATTGAGGAACGTTTATTTTCGGTTTGGTATCTTGGAATTCCTACGTCCGTACATATTATAAGTGACTCAATAGGAGTTATTTAGTTCTATTGACATTCAATATATATATATATATATATATATATATATATATATACTGGTATTTATTAATAATTAATCATTTTATTTTCCTCCCCCCCCCTCCAAACAATGATACTAATACAGATTTGTCTTATCATAATGTGGCAGCTGTGAAAACTGATATGATGAATTCCATTTTCCTTTTACACATCTACGTAATGTAGAAAAAGTTATGTGATTTGTGTAAAACTAGCTGTCGAGTTTTTTGCCGGACATATTTGCAGCAACCGAATCCAATAAAAACTGGGTTGTAGAAATTTGTCCCGTGTTATATGTTTTTGATGTACAGTGAGTGAATTTCGTTCTTTAAATACAAAGATTTCTCATGTTCCCCTTGTTCGTTAAAGGAAAAAACGTCTCGGTCATCATCGCCTAAAACATAAGCAAGAAAAGAACATAAATGAAAAATCCTCGACTTTGAATATTCTAATAGCGTCAGGGTCTGAAGAAAACAATAGTTGGTCAAGAAAGACTTTAAATAAAGGTTAACGAGAGTGGGATCTAACCATAAATTACAGGGGAAATGTGTAGATCCAGTATAGATCTCTCGGGATTGTTATCTATTGAAGGGAATTCGTCTTTTAATATTGATTTAAAAAAATAGTCAAAATTGAAGCATACACTAAGCTTTATTCATTTCATTTCTGTTGATTTGGAAAACTTTTCCCAACTTGTTTTTTGCTTAGTGAAAGCGTGTTTATTTATTCAGTATTTTCCCCATTTTCAAGGGTATCACCACAATATATTACCCCACACACCCCTCTTCCTGTCGCTCATATAAGAAAAAAATATTTCCTGATTGATGATCACAAGCCTTCACTGAAGGATAAAGACCAAAGTTTGACGCTTCTTCAAGAAAACAAAACACCGTTTAACATCAACTCCATTCTCATGTGTTTGTTATTTTGGAGATGTTTAACATGAGTATTGTTAAACACAAGCGGCTTTCGTTATGTTTAGCGAAAGTTGGCATCTTTCAACCAACCTAAAATGAATCAATATTGCCCCAAAATTTCAAATTGCTAAATTTCTTTTATTAAATTATTACAAATACATTTTACAATTATTGTTTGGAAAGTTACAATTTGAAATAAATGAGTTAAAGAAGCCGGTTAAAACTATGTATGGATATTTTTAACAAATTTTTTGACACAGATTGAAGGATTTTATTTGTTATTTGGTTGGTAACATTTACTATGGGGACATATGTGTCTTATTGTATTGAAATTCCCGAGAAGAATGGATTTAATGCGGACGAATTTACAAATTATTTCACCACAATTACAATTTATTTATATATTTTTAACAGATTTGAGTATTTTTTATCTAATACAAAGTTTCCGTTAAGAAAGATTTCAAAAAATTCAACAGACTATTTCAAAATGGATCGTATATGTAATTTGTATTTGTATCAGTTACAGATACAACAATTTTACAATTTCAAAACAGTTGACGGTTTGTTTTTATTTTCAAATCATTATGTGGTTATGAAAAAAAAAATTGGTTTAGAGAAATAAATAAATTGATAAGAACTGACTTCAAATTTGTTTTGTTTTTAATCTAGAGTCTATAATTTGACTATACTAATTCTTTTTCAATTCAGATTGATGAATCAATTTTTCAATTTTCCTCAACTTTCAGATTAATTTAATTTATAGTAATTTAGTTAATATTGTTTTGCTCAGTTTTTAGTAACAATGAAAAGTTATTTCTTATTTGGTAATTTGAATATTTTAAGATTTGTCGCCGAACTTTTAAACTCTATCTCTAAATTCTCTCCTAATGTTAAAACCTAGTTTGTTAAAAAATATATAAGTATGTATAAATTAAAAATATCTAAGCATATTTACATTGAAAAATCTCAAATTAGTAAGAATATAAAAAGTTGGGGCTAAACATGTAAAACGTCGGCTAAAAACCCGCCTAGAGATGCCAGATTGAACGACTTGTTGAGTCGTTTAACACGTCGTAAACGCTCTCATCCCGTGTCAGGATCTCTGTTCATTGAGTCAGTCTTCCAGTTGACCTACAAATGAAACTGATCAGTCATCACAGCTGACTGAGTATCAGACGGTTTTATGTTATGATTTATTTTATCCATAAAATATCCACAGTTGTTATCTCTAGTCAAGAAACCTAAAGTCGACGTCACGTTCAATCACGATTAGTAGGTTATAGAATACTTAAAATAGCCAAGAAATTGTATATATCAAAGTTACTAGTATTCGTATAAAATCATAAACGATACTGCTCAGGACGAATATTTCTTATATTTTATTGTGAACATATCTACAAGTTAAATTTAGTTAAAAAGTACTTTAAAAAAATTGAGGAAAGTGTGGAATAAAAATCTATAAACATTACTTGATAAAATATGTGATTGTATAATATAACTGCTATAAACAATAAAACATTTTGCATAACAAACTGTCACATAACAAATTCAAAAATATTAAAAAAAAATAATTTTACAAAAAAATTAAGTACTTTTTACTAATTAAAAAAAACTTTTCTTTCGAAATGTTGACAGTATCAAAATCAAGGGAGATAAATTAAAAAGTTACGAAATAATGTACAAAAAATTCACTAAGATGTAGAATTAAAATACAAGATTTTGTTTCCTTTGATTTTTAAGGAAAAAAGTTATATTTGCCGACACAGACAGAATTATATTTCTATAAAAACAGAATTATTGCAAAAATTAAATACGTTTTACTAATTAAAAAAAAAAATTTCGAAATGTTGAAAGTATCAAAATGGAAGGAGATAAAATAAAAAGTTACAAAATAATGTACAGAAAATTCACTAAGGTGTAGAATTAAAATACAAGACTTTGTTACCTTTGATTGTTAAGGAACAAATTTATATTTGTCGATATTTCTATAAAAACACAGAAAAAATTAGTCTTTCTGTTCTAATGTTTATGTAATCTATTGTCATTAAGTTAAATATATTTTAATTGATGAATTTATTTTGAAGGAATTAAATGGAAGAGTTGAGTTGATTGTAAAAGGTGATGTTTTTATTACATTGTTCGTATTTTGTTTAATTAAATTTGTAAAAACTATTTGTAAATATAGGAACCTTAGCTATTTGATTTCCAACATCGGAAAGGTTTTATAGAAAATGTTATAAAAGTTTTACCTATATATACATTATCAATATATAAAGTAAAGTATATGGAATTAACAAAAAAATCCACCAATTACATCACCCTATGTAGCTAAGAATTCATTACAGACTATTTTAACGTTAAAACAATGTCTACACTCTACACTGACCACGTCATGTCAACGTTCCATTCCCAGTACAAACGACAGTCGATTTTCCTGACATATCTATTCTTGCGTAAACGCACCCAATGCGGGCGGTGAACTAGCGTTCACGTCAACAAGACACGACACAAACAACCCTTCATATTGAACAACACTTGTGGGAAGGTCAATCAATAAAGGAAAGAAACACTATCATTTTATATTCAACAAACAACATACGTCAGTTTATAGGTAATAAATTTCGTTCAACTGAACAATAAAGGATAGGCCAAAACCTCACTTGATTAAGAATTGTCTATATGTGCATCACTAAAGATTACTACTAAGTTAATGAAACGTCATCGTGTTGAGAAATACTCGGAATGTAGGTGAGACTCTGATATTAAAATGCAAATGTATTTCCTCATTTGACGACTTCGACCTCGTCATTGATGAAGGTCGCCTATTGCGCAAAATAAGATACTATTATTAAGCAAAGTTTGAACTACCAAAACTATTGAAACAGGACTATATTTTGAAAAAATCGTGACCATTTGTTTCAGGTTTAGTTAAGGAATAATGACGACTATAGCCATCATTGGAGATATTATTTATTTATAACTTTGAGGTTATAATTAGAATTTTTTTTTTGTTTTAAGCAATGTTATTTTTTATCATATTGATAGTCTAGAGTAACCGGATATGCTTGAATAACTATTTGTTATTTAGCAAATATTTGACAAAGTATTTAACAAATAGTTATTTTTTATCGTAAAAAATCACGTTTTATACCATTGGATAGAGATTCTGATGTTGGAAGTTACAATACAAAATTATCATAAAAATTTGTCTGATTTTACATTTTTAAATCTTTTTCAAAATTTGAGGAGAAATAATGTGACTAGTCAAGGGATTGTAAAACTGTGCCTAAATACCAAATTAGGATTAAATTGTCACCTGTAGAGCTCATGGTGTTTAAAACGCCTAGAATTTAGAAATGTTTTCATTATCTTAAAATGATTTTATTCGAAAAATCTTTTTATATGCTAAATCTAACGAAATAGTAATTAAATTTAAATATAAAGTTACTTCTTTTAATTTACGGTTTATATTTCTTAATATTATTTTTCAAAAACTTTTTTTTTAATATAAAATACACGTTTTGATATCATTGGGTGCAGATTAGAAACCTGTAAAAATGAACCTTTTTTAGCGTGTTGTATAATGTCCAGTTTTAAAATCGGTTGCTATTTTTAAACCTATAAACCGATAGAGTATTTTACTGAGCCTATTACATAATCAATGTGAGCAAAAAAATCATAAAAAGTTTGACTAATAAACCGAATACTAAAACTTAAAATATATATTTCGTACAAACAATTCACATATCCTGGTGTGATGTCTTTCTGATATGACAACTTACAATAACTAAAAACCTTTATAATTATATATTATATTCTTCCCATGATTAAGTTAAACAATATATATATACCATGTGTCCATAAAGTCCCACCCCCTCTTATTATTTTTTAATAATGGAAATAGACAGATTTGCTTTTGGAAAGTTTAGATAACCAAAGGAGGAGTTTTTTGAAGTATCAAAAGTTTCAACCCTTACCCCCAAAATGGGGTAGTTTGGGGGTAAGTTAAGAATTTTAAATAGCAACCCCTATTGAGTGATACCTCATTTTAAAGGTCTTTAAAAAATAATAATAAGGGCTCAAACCAGAGGTCTCTAAGTTCATCCTACCCAACATAGCGACCAATCGAATTGGGAATTTTACGTTAATAATTATACCGGAAATGTTACGAAATGTACAACAAGCCTTTGTGTCCAGAATCTATTTCTGCCAAAAAGTAAATGGTAGCCATATTAAGAACTTAGTATGAGCTAAAAAAACAAGGTAAGGCTCGTACCATCATTTAACCAACATAGAGCAGTTTGTAATGTAATAAAAACAACCGGAGTTTGTAGGTTAACATTCACAATTCGATTGGTCGCAATGTTGGATAGGATCAACTTAGAGACCTCTAGTTTGCGCCATTATTCTTATTTTTAAAAGACCTTTAAAATGAGGTATCACTCAATACGGATTGCTATTTAAAATTCTTGACTTACCCCCAAACTACCCCATTTTGGGGGTAAGGGTTGAAAATTTTTATACTTCAAAAAACTCCTCCCTTGGTTATCTAAACTTTCCCCAAAGCAAATCTGTCTATTTCCATTAATAAAAAAAAATAAGAGGGGGGAATTTTTGGACACATGGCAGTTTGATAAGCCCATCTCACTGTTATCAAAACTCACTACTGTCAAAGTGACTATATTTTCTCTCGGTGAGCTTGAACCAATCGAGTGCGGTCCCGCATCTCCATTAGCTGCATCCGGTTGAGATACTTTGAAAATATCCAATTTGCGATACATATAGTTGACAAAGGTAAATTCAAGCAGAGCGCAGAAAACGAATGCTGTAACAGAGAAACAGCACGATTTGAAGGTTTATTATTACAGTAACTGGTAGATATAAATTACAATCACATTGTCAAATAACATGGAGGAAAATATTGTTATCCCTGTCACTGTTTGTTAGTTAAAAATTGTTCGTCGAATAGTGGGAAATTTTATTATCCCTCTGTATTTTAGGTAATTATAAATCCTCTATTATATAACATGGTGAGGAATCTTAATATCCATGTGAATGTAAGGTATAGGTACTACATTTTGTAATTTATAATGCATGGATATTATCCCTAAAATTAACATAAGGGGGGATTTATTGCTGCGTAATTATAATTAGCTTACCTGTGCATGTTCCCATCCATACATCGATAGCCTTTACATAGCTAACTTGTGGCAATCCACTTTGTATACCTGTAACAAGTGAAATGTTTATTCAATCAAAAATTATTTTCTTATCGGAAGTGTCATAAAATACAACTGGTAATTACTTCTTAAAATGTTAATTGTAATCAATTTAACGCTTATTTGTACCATGATATATTTATTCCTACGGAAAAGTTTTAATAATAAAGTTGTCATCATCAGTTGTTCAATGGAAAACACAGTGATACTACAGAGGTAAACTATAGGTTTTAGAACTTAAAAGTTAAGCTAAATAGTGATGCCTACAACTAAAAAGTCTGATGAAACCGTTACTAAGTTACAGTACAAATACGAAGACCTAATGACTACATTTATTTATATTAGTTGTTCTTGGAAAATTTGATGGATTCAGCCAAGGTTAATCGGTTTGGCATCTAGCAATGTTTTAGATAATACTAAATTTTAATCGAAATATCAAATTTTGAGTTGGGTGGATATGGTTTCGACCAAAAATTATAAAAATATTGTGGACAGTCAGATTTGTATGTTTTACACCGTCGAGTTTGTATTTACAACAAATTTTAACTTATTTAGATATCACCCCCACCCTAAATTACTATCCAGATTACTTTTTTTTAACGAAATTAATAATATTTAAATATTTTGCATTGTCGAGTATAATTACATTTTAAAATTATTGTTCATTTAAAAATACTTTTGGATCTTCCTCTCCCAAAAAACATAAATCAGTTTGCTAATTACTAGTTTTGTTTATGAAACTATTAATATTTATTTATTTTTACAACGTAGAGTTCATATATTTTATAACATTCATATTTGACTTAAATTAGTGAATAGTACCATGTCCCAAGGTTACAATATATATTGTATGAATTTAAAAAATAAATAAATAAAAATATGTTTCAATAGCGTGAAATATTTAAATCTTTTCAAAATAATTAATTATTTATTATGTTCAATTTAAATATAATTGAAGTTGTGTGTTTTCTGTACTTAACGTTTACGCTTCTAGTAAAGCCAAAAATCTCGAAATGAGCAGATGGTAGATAACCTCATTATTACTTATTTTATAGTAACCCTGAAAGACATTCCACGTACTAATATGGGAGTGGTGATATCCCCTTTACACTTATTTCCCTACATTAACCACGCTAATGTGTTTGTTATTTAATAGCCAAACCAGAACTCTGTGATGATACTGCCAGCAGTGTTGTCACTCCTAGTGTAGTTCTCCCAGGTACGGAGTCCACATCCATCCAGAAGGACACCCAGGAGATGACAACTATCAGGATCGTTGGGAGGTAACTCTGTACAAGATGGAAGCCGACAGAGCGACTCAGGTAGAACTCGGCGACGAGACAGCTGTAGTTGCCTGGAAACAAATAATATATACAGTATATAATGTTAATGAAATTATTAATTCTTTCATCATATTAGAATTGTATAGAAACACCTATAGTACATCTACTCACACTGCTAGATCTCATCACCACCAATATTAGGTCAATTTAAATAAATATTAATTTTAATGTTTTTGGTGTTGACAGATTGGAAATAAAATTTTATAAAAAAAAAAAAAATGTTCTTAGTAAATTATCGTATTTTTTACCGATTTCCCGCCATTTTAGATTATAAGTTTAAAATGGCCGCCATTTTGAAATTTTAAATTGGACCAAGTTGAATTTTTTTCTACAGTAGGTCTCTTTTATTTAAACATACTTACCGGGTTTTATAAAGATCGGTTGAAAAAATTTAAAAATAACAATTATTTTGTAAAAAATACAAAATGGCGGATATCAGGTAAACGAAGCGTTTTTGGAAAAAAATTATTCCTGATTTTCTCTTTAATTTGATCCATATAACCTTTTCCCAGAGTTTGGCACTTTACTTATGGTACACCCTTATATGTATTAGTGTTTATTTTTAGTCACCTTTAAATTTACTCTGGAGTCAGTGATATAAAAAACTTTCTAAGTGGAAACTGTACTCCCAGGTTGGTCTGCTGGCTATTATTTTTATTCGGTGTGGAGATATCTAAAGTTCATTTTTGTCCTTGTTGTTTACAAGCGAAAACCTTTTCAGTTATCATTGCCTTAAAAAAATAACAAGAAAAGTCTATAAAATAAAGACATTAGCCCTCAAACACTCTATTTGTGTCAGGCTCGTAAGAGAATAATAGTTGAGCAAAAGAGACCTGGAAGATAAGATAAAAGAGAGGAATCGAATAAAATACTACTTAGACGAAAGGATTTGTTGCAGGGTACTTGGTGATTGCTTTTCTCGTACTCACTGTGGTGAACCTCGAAGAGAAGGTTCACCGTGTAAACCCAACGGTTTTTTAAAACTTTACAATCTTGACTCAGTAACTTGATGTAGGTGGTGAGGTACAATTCGTAACTAATTGAGATGGCAAAGTCTGGAGTGAAAATAACAGCTACTCGATGTGGTGCCTGACTTTGATGCGGTCAAGGAGGTTTAGACTCTTCACTGTTCGTTGAGCAGTAGGTTTATTGCTAGTATTTACTTTTGAGATTTAGTCTATAAAAAGTTGTTTTCATGAGTGGAGTAAAATGACTGGAAATTGTTTCGGTTTGGACGACGTAATCTTCAAATTGTGATTGAAGTCTTAGAAGCAAGGACAGGCGAGACATGTTTTATAGTGGTTAAACTGATCTGAACGATAGAACATTGTGGAGTTGTGAGAAAAGAAAAGACAGGCAGATGGATAACTAATTACCGGGATTGGTAATTACAAAGATGGAAGGAGAGAAAAAGGAAAAGGTGGTAAAGGTGGAGAGAGGGTAAAAATAGAGAAATATGGAGAGGGGGGAGGTTTGAATGGAAAAGGATGTTATGGAAGGGGGAGAATAGGAGAGAGAGAGAGAGAGAGAGAGAGAGAGAGAGAGAGAGAGAGAGAGAGAGAGAGAGAGAGAGAGAGAGAGAGAGAGAGAGAGAGAGAGAGAGAGAGAGAGAGAGAGAGAGAGAGAGAGAGAGAGAGAGAGAGAGAGAGAGAGAGAGAGAGAGAGAGAGAGAGAGAGAGAGAGAGAGAGAGAGAGGGAAAGGGTGGTATTGAAGAAGAAAGGTGAGAGGTAGAGGAAGGGAAGACAGAGATTGATAGGTGAGAGAAGGGTTGAGGGAACGAGAGGGAGGGAAAGTAGGAGTAATGAGAGAAGAGAAGGAATATGGAGGTGATATAATAGTAGGGAAAGGAAGAAGAGAAAGTGTAGACAAAGTTTTTCTGAACTAGTCTGATTATGGAACTGAGAGATTTCTAAAAGGACTCGAAGTTGATAGAACAAAATGTTTTTTATTAAGGAGGAGTAAAACCTACATAAATGTGTTAAAATTGTCTTCTAGAACGGCATGTCATTGTATTTATTGCCTATTAAAAGAGACTATTTCTCTTAGAGTTCACAATTTGGCTGCAATGGAGTTACAATATATTACTGGCATATCTGGTGATTTATATGGAAAGAAGATTTAGGCTAGATAAGATACAAGGCATTGTTCTCTTGATAATGTGGTGACTAGATAGGTCCCACGAGGCCAGGCATAGGGACGTAATGCTCTGCATTTTAGACAATAGAATAGAAGAGAAATGAAATCAAACGAAGGGAAGAAGCGACAACAAGAAAATACACGAATAATAGGAGCTAAAGTTTGTGCAATGTTTTTTCACCAATTACTTAAATGATGAAAAACATTTCACAAACTTTCCACTAACTCATTCCTAAAAGAAATATCTTCCCAACTAAAATTAATCTCCAGAAATATTTTTATCATAATGAACCGTTCTTTTTGTTGTACGTTTGATTCGAATCCTTACAAGCTACATTTGAACCAAAAGGAATCAAAATATTTCATACTTTTGAGTGTTTTCCCTTATGACGGCTTTTATTCGAATTTTTATGTAAAAAAATGGGGGAAAATATTCCCACATTTCGTTAAAATCAGTCTACACGTTTGTGCTCTAGATCACTGCATATACGGTAGACGACATACAGCCTGGGAGACAGGCAGGTAGACATACATACTATAGTCTGTATGAAGTAACCTGTCTCCTGACCCTCCATCTACCTGGGACAGGCCGAGCTATTCACAGGCGATTTGCGATGCCCGCAGCTGTTTTCCTAATTAGTCAACTTTTAGCTTCCCCACTTTTAGCTTAAGTAACTTTTTTACCCGAATCATAATTTTCGAAATTTCATCAAAAATTTGAGAAGTAGGCCTACATAAAAAAATAAGATCAACCATACCAAACAAGGGCAAATTTGATAAAAAACAAACAATATACAGGTAATAAGAAATATAGAGGTAGTCTGTTTAAAGCTTGTAATAATAAAGTTGGCTTGGCAATACTGAGGAAAGGTAGCTGGATCTACACCTTTTTTCATGTAGTCTTAGGTTAGCTCCCTCTTTTTCATCTTTCCTCCCCGGTCTCTTTTACGAACTCTTGTTCTCTTCCGACCCCGACGCCATTAGAGTATTCAAGTGGTAGGGAACTTTATTTTCTTCTTTTATTTTATAGGCTAAGGCGATTATGATCGAGAGGTGTTTCGCCTTTAAAAAACAAGAAAGAAAAGAACAAACAAAAATATAAATCGGATGAGTGTTATAATTTGGGTCCTGAGCACAAAAGATAAAAGAATGCGTGGATGATTATCATTTACGTAATGGCGAGATCACAATAGATTATTTTCTAAGTGAAAATCCATTAAAAGTAAAACTAATAGGCCCATACTATAAGAAGTTTTTTTCATTCTACAAATTCCTCAGTATTGCCAAGCCAGTACTCGCTATAATGAACCCTTGAGAGCCTTATATTAAAAGAACTATATTACTATTTTTAATTTAGTAAAAAACCTATCTCATAAAGGCTTCAGGTACATTATGCAATAGAAATTTTCAACTGAACTCCCATATATATAATATAATATAAATTAAAAATTTTATGTAAATTGAACCTTATAAGTCGTAAACACATATGAGAAAATATGACCAAACTGTTTCGTTATTATTATTATTATTATTATTATTTATCTGCAAGCCCTTCTTACTTGCAGATTCATGGTACGAGATAGCCCCTCGCTGGAATAAACAAACTGCTCAATGAAAACTACCCTGACCCCATTTTCATCTAAAATAAACATAATCTATAGTCTAGAATATTATTATAACAGTTTGTAAAATATTATTTGTATTATGCCTATAACTTTGTAGTAATATCATTAATATTTATTATTTTTGTAATATATAATGTAATTTCATTCTCATATTGTTACAGAAAACCAACTTTATTATTACAAGCTTTAAACAGACTACCTCTATATTTCTTATTACCTCTATATTGTTTGTTTTTTATCAAATTTGCCCTTGTTTGGTATGGTTGATCTTATTTTTTTATGTACTTCTCAAATTTTTGATGAAATTTCGAAAATTATGATTCGGGTAAAAAAGTTACTTAAGCTAGTGGGGAAGCTAAAAGTTGACTAATTAGGAAAACAGCTGCGGGCATCGCAAATTGCCTGTGAATAGCTCGGCCTGTCCCAGGTAGATGGAGGGTCAGGAGACAGGTTACTTCATACAGACTATAACAGAGAGACTGACAGACTGTCATAATTTAAAAAAAAACTTTTTAGACTCAGGTGATACTAAGACGCAAATATTTGCAAAAAACTCTACATATTTTTATCTCATTAAATAACTTCCTCTATACTACATACATGTGAGACAGTTTAAATGACTACTAAAGTTTTAAAACCAAAACACACTAATTGAGTAACAAACATCAAATAAATGTCTCATGATTTAATTTGAAATGAGTTGTTTTTAAATCTATGAGTCATTGTAAATATCTAACAAGGTTTTATAACTGTAACGTTATATTCTGTTTTATTATAATTAACAGTAATTATTGAGCCTCCATTCCATTTTATTAACCCCATAATATTTAAATCATTACTAAACACCATCAGAGAGGGAGACATTAATTTATAAATTGTCACAACAAAAACAGATTTTCAGTATAATTTCTCAGTTACGAACATTAGTTTTAGATGTAGTTTATGCGGAAGTTATTCATCATTTCTATATGGAACTACACGACTTTTTGAGTATAGATCAACTCTCGTTATCAAGTGAAATCAGGAACATGATAATTATGAAAAACGCCAACAAAGCTAGTGGCCCAGGGCTGTGTTTTGGAAACTACAAGTAAAAACAATCAAATAAGAACGTAACCCGAGGCATGAACTGTCAAATAAATAAGAATATATACAAACATGATCAGGGAAAAGCACATGTCATAGAACCAACAAAAGGAATTACAAACGCCAAGTTGAACCAAGTTTATACACTGGTAAAATACCCAATGTCGTCCCCAACGGGTAGTTTACCTTCATGTTTTGTCGGGGAGAACAAACTTTTTCTTTTCTCTATGGAATAAACGTATAACCTTGTAGTCACATCTTGCGGTGAATTAACAGGAATTTTCGAGAATACTTAAAGTAGAGGAATTTTTATAATAATTGATTAATTAAATACAACTGTTTTATTTCTTTTTTAGTTTGGCTGATAAGATTAACCATTTGCTTTTATTTGGAATTTAAATGTTTTTTGTTTAATATACGGATTTACAAGGTGTAATATCCTTGAATTTTGCCAATAACATAACTTTATATGTCCATACAAATTATGTTAAATCATACCTCAAGAAGACTACAATAATTAAATTTTCATTTTTTATTAGAAAACTATTAAATTAGAAAATTAGATTTATTTTACAAAATAAAAGAGTTTAAAATGTTTATCTTCAATGAAAATACACTAATTAAATTTTACAGGTTTTAATTATGACGACATGATTTCAGCTGTTATATTATTATTTTATATTTTTACTTCAATAGATGTTGGAAGTTCCTTTTTCAAATTTAACTTGAAAACACCATCTCTCAGGGTCTTACTGTTGTGAGTACAATCATGGCAATCCCGAAATATCCTAACTTGATCTACATCTTCTTTCAGATAGTCTTTACGTAAGGAAGGGGTCTTTATTTTGCATTGCTTTCGTCCTTTTTGTCTAAAGCGATGATGACTGAGGGAGTTTCGTCTTTAAAAACAAGAAGAAAAAATATGCAAGAATATAGATGGATAATCTCAAGGTAATTTACAAACTGCCCACCATTGTCTTAATAGCTGTTATAACATAAAATTACTCCATAAATAATTTACAAACGTTAAAATAAACAGCGAGATTAACTTTTAATTATAGTACCTTTTTAAACCTCATAATTTTTTTATGAGAATTTTTATTATAACATCGCATTTTATTTAACTGCAGCCAACATTACAGTTCCCCCATTTTAAATATCTCTAAATATTTTAATTATTTACCAAGATTAGCGCTTTGAAGCAGATAAACATTAATTAGTAATGTATTTATGTAAATACAGCACAAAAAGAACGGATTTGCTTTTTCACTTTGGTATAATTAATGAATTAAACATTACGTTGTCTATCTTAAACAAAATGTAATAAAAGTGAGTATTAATGTTTGAATATATATGCGATAACCAGGGTTATGATACACACCCAGTCCTATCAAACAATTTAGTACAAGTAGAACTTATAAACATAATGCCTGAAAATTGGTTTCGTTGGCTTTGCTGGAAATGTTAAATTTCTATTAAGATAAGCAGTCTTAACTTGTAAGGTGGTAAGTTTGTTTAAAATTTCTGAACCTCATAATTGAGAATATAACTACTTTCTTGAAGTGATATAGGACCGATATTGTGTATATAATAAAAACTCTCCGCTCGTTTACTGGTGTCAGTGTTACCACCAAGTGAAGTCCTAACTATATTATGATTACATTTTCTTAGGGTTTCTAGTTTGGACTTCGTTACTTGTCATCGGAGACAGTAGAAGTTTGCGTTATTACAAGCCAAAATGAAATCTAAAAAATGTTATCTAATTTAGTGTTATTATAGTTGAATAACTTACGAGATGTTATGAAAAAGTTTTAAAACTTACACCAATTTAAATTTGTATAACTTTTTCTAAATTTCAATAGGATTCCATATGGACACTATACGAATTTTCATGATCCTATCTTAATTTTTGTGGTCGCTATCGTGCTTACGTACTGAGCACAGTTTTGGTTTTATGAGGCCATGAAATGTGAATCTCACTCCACAAAATGTGTCACTTATCGGTCAGACTTCACGTCCATGATAAGTAGTCTCATATTCAATTTTTCAAGTACATTAAACAATAAACAAACTCCTTTTTTATTTTCCTGCTAATAGGTGATTCACACGAAACTGCAGTAGAGTTAAGGACTAAATACTTAATTTAAAGGGTTAATAGACATATTTTAAAGTACCAAAATTAAAATTTGACTGACACGTGGGTTATATTTTGTTAATATATTACACAACAGTGTGGACGGAGGTGGTAATTGCGTGTAATACTAACTAGATATACACCTTTTTCTATCTAGTCTTATGCTAGTCTCTTTAAACTTTCCTAGGAGGTCTACCTTGTTAAGTCTGTTTTGCTGTATGCAAGTGAGACGTGGAAAGTTACAAGTTTAATTACGTCTCGGCTGCAGTTTTTCATCAATAGGTGTCTTCGCCGTATCATGAACATTCATTGGCCTGAGATCATTACAAACGAGGATTTATGGAGAGAAACAGGTCAAATTCGGGTCAAACTGCAGATTCGAGAGAGGAAGTGGAGGTGGTTAGGACATACACTGAGGAAGCCAGACGGAACCATTGATAAAGAGGCCCTAGATTGGAACCCGCAAGGTGTCAGAAGAAGAGGTTGACCCCGAGAAACCTGGAAGAGGACCATTATTAAAGAAGCAAAAGAGGTTAACAAGACTTGGGGAGAAGGGAAGGCACTTGCTGGAGACAGGGACAGATGGAGAGCTCTTCTGGACGCCCTATGCTCCAATAGGAGATAAAAGGAATTAAGTCAAGTAAGTCAAGGAGGTCTACCTTGACAAATATTTTCTGACCTTAAAGCTAGTAGTGTATTCGAGGACTGGAGATGTATATTCCACGTTACTTCTTCCTTTCTTTCTTTCTAGACGATTATAACCAAAACATTCCACTTAAAAAAAAACATTGTAAAATAATTCCTCCTTACAACGTGTATGTAAGAAACATTATATTAATTTTAATAATACTGATGATTAAATGATTTACAAAATATAAAAACCAAATTACCTATTTGGAAAGATTCCTGGCAGTCTGAGGCGTGGATGCCTACGATTTCAAATTGAGGCATGCGCAGTCCTTTCCCCATGATCACTGGATTCATTGTCTTCCATTCCAGACGGAGTTCTTCTATAGTTTTAGAAACTGAAACGGTAAAGATAATGGTAGAACATAATACACATAGAATATAGTAAAGAGTCTGTTCCAGTGTTCATGCTTGTAATTGTTTAAGAATTAATTGTGTTTGAATTAGAATAAACATTTACTTCAGATCACAGTTTACATTTCACTGCACATGGTAAAACATAACTTTTTAATAAATTTATAATATTTAACCTTCAGATATTGTAACAAGAACAATACGAACTTGATATCTGCATAAAATATATACAAACATTTCTCCCGTCTCTATTACTGTATTATAAAACGCCACATCTTTTTGCCTTTGGTTTGTCAGTTTGTTACTCCAGAACAGTTTATCCGATCTTCATTCAGTTTTTACTCGTATATAAGCACTTTATCTGATCAGGTTTTAGTCTTGGGTTTATTAAAATTGGGTTTTCGGTTCCCAAGTTATAATAATATTACAAAGTCAGCATTTTGAAATTATTTTTATTTCAGCTACAGTATATATTTCGTTAGTGACAAAGATGGTACTTGATTTAAACGTTAATTAGTTGTAACTAAAATCTTTTTTGAAAACGATACGATAGTTTCTCAGTTCTGGTAATTTTTACAGCTAAAATATATAACTTCCAAAAGTTTAATATATTTTACGAATTATTGTTAGAATAGCGAAATATATTGTAAGACGTTAGTCAATGCTATAGTTGATTAATTAATTAAAGTTGGAATTTAATTATTTTTAATTAAAAGTGTGTCGTTCTTGAGTAAAAACCTATATTTCCGCTGGTAAATAAAAAAATCCTTATTTTCCTAACTATTTCGATTACTTACTTAAAAGTTTAAGCCAAAACACATGTTTTATTGTGACAAAGTTGTTAATTTGATTTAATCATTAAATTTGGAGACAAACACAATCAATGGCAATCCCAAAGGAAATTAGTTGGATCTACATAATTTTCATACAGTCTTCCTTATCAGGTCTCTCTTGATGAACTCTTTTTCTTTAATTGCTCTAACGCTATAGATTGTTCGATGGTTAGTGAATTTATGTTCTTTTTTTTTCATTCACAAGGTGATTCCAAGAGGTTTTCCGCATAAAAAAAACTATTCACGCTCATTATTTTAAAAATTGGAGCAGAAGTTTACAATTTTGAAACTTGTTTTTAGGGATTAATATACAGAAAATATAATTATTGAGTATCTTTATGTCATTTCAGAGACAACAAATATTTCATCAATACAATTTTGTTTTTATGTATTTAAAATTGACATTTGAATTTAAAGAATTATTTAAATACTTTCAGAGCTGTTGATTTTTAGTTGTTTTTTTATAGTTGATTTTATAGTTGATTTTTGAGCTGTTACTTATAGTTTCTTTTTTTTAACATCGCCGTACGACGCAGATCGACAGAAAGACAAATTTTCATGTGGGTCGAGCCCGGAGGAATCAGTATAAATTATAATTCCGTTAAAAAGTAAAACACATTTTAATAAATGTAATCGTAATTAATACGTAACAAGTAATTCACCGAAAAATGCGATATACTTGTTTTATTTCAATTATTTAAAACGACTAAATATACAACTTAAGCTTAGTATTTAAAATAATTAATCAAGTCATGGGTATAAAAAGAAAAAGCTAGAGAAAGCGTGATTGTAAGTTCAAAGCAAATGATGACGAATGGAGAATCAAATGAACAAAGGAATTAAACGCAATTAATATCTCAAAGTTCTGCATAAAGCGCTTGATGAGTTTTTAATTTACTGTGGCAAAGTTTTGAAATTTAAGGAGTAGGATTTTATAAATAATTGAGTCTCCACGCGTTTAATTATATTAGGAAAAAAGGTTATTCTTGGAATTCGTTTTAGATATTTGTTTTTTAATAGTAATTTATTGGTTAATCAGTGTTCCATTGTAAAACATATTTTATTGCAGGTCTTTACGTGTTAAAAATAATTTAAAAAATATAAACTCAGTTAATAGTAGGACCATTTTTGCTTTCGATGTCGATATTTGTGCGGCTATATCGTTTTTTAAATACTCCGAGTCAAAAAGAGTGATGGAGTTTTAGAATGGTGATTGTTACGTCTGAAGGTTTGTCGTAAGGTCAGTGCTTTGTAGCTTAAACGTGGTGACTGATTTTAATAAAATCTGGTACGTGGCCACATGAGAACATTTTTTTATAGCTCATAATTTATAGGTAGCTTATATAATAAAAAAAACAAAATCATGATTTTCTATAAATTTGAAACAATTTTACGAAGTTTAACTTCTAAAAACCCATGCTCAAATTATTTATCTCCATTCATCCAAAAGTATTCGTTATTATATCATTGGTTAAAAAACGCCAAAGTAGCTATTATATATAACCAGTTCATTTCTTAGTATCAGAACTTTTAGGAAAATGTGTAGATCAATTACCCGAATCCGTGAGCAAAATTGTAAGTATAAAATTATTAAGATTCATAAATATTTGACAAAAAATTTTTTTTGACCGGCTTCATTAGATTATGACACTAGCAAAAGACCCTTTTATGTGGAGAATTTTTATGAATTAATTCAATTTCTGGAAGCCATTCTAGTTTATTATAGTATTGCAGTAAAGAGATTTTCATAAAGTTCGGACAGTTTTTGTAAAATCAATGTAGGCAAGAAACATTACGTAACCATTCAGTAATTTATGGGAGAGTCTTCTCTGACCAAATCTTCTCTGACATTTTTAGAGTCTTATCTGACCGAAATATTAATACAATTTTATTCTCCGACCGAATCTTCCGAGACCTTATTCTTCTCTGACCGAAATATTAATTTTCGATTGAAGAAGACCATAGCATCTACTCCGACCGAAAAATTTCTTTGGCGTATTTTCGGTCGGAGAATAATTCCGTCTGAGAAGATTATAGTCACAGAAAGCTGTACCATAATTTATCTCTCCCCATAACTGTCACCTGGAGCAGGTTCCAAGAATTTCAAAAAGAGAAAATGTCAGACCAGAGCATTTGCAAAAAACTCGTTTTACAGAATTTCACGAGCCATTTGAAACAGTATTGATAATTAAATATTTATGAAGTTACATTCCAATCACCATTTTACATTAAAATAGTTTCTTAAAAAAAAAAATATATATTGTATTTTCCAAATTTTGTATTAGTTAATTTTGTATTAGTTAAGTTAAATTTTGTATTACTTAAGTTTGTATTTTCTCAAATTTTGTATTAGTTAATTTTGTATTAGTTAAGTTAACTAATACTAATTTTGTATTAGTTAAGTTAAATTTTATATTAGTTAAGTTTGTATTTTCTCAAATTTTGTATTAGTTAAGTTTTATATTAGTATAAGCTAAGTTGTATTAAGACCAATACATATATTGTCATTGCGTTATATCCTTATATACAGGTTGAGATTGTGCAGCTTACAGGTAAGTCGTAAAAATATATTGAATTTATCAAATGAGCTTACGTTTGCTTTTTGGGTTCAGCTTAATTTCGTCCTTTGTTTTTGGCAATGTGACAAAACATTCCCTACAGTATTATACTAATTAAATGGAAGATGTAAAAGTTGCGTAACAAATGATATTGTTTTGTAATAAATGTCTGTGTTTTCACTCGGTTTTCTTTTTGTTATAGTTACGATGATTCTGCTACTCTTTCAGGCATTATCAAACCATTTTCTTGCATAAAATCTACGTTTATTGAAAACCACATATACATGAACAGAGCTAAAGGTTTTCTGTAACCGAACAACTACCGAATACTGGGTTGAACAAACATTTGTTCAATAAACATTTAATTGTTTAAAATTTCTATAACAAATCGAAAGGAAAATGTCATAATTCTAGTAAAATTATTGTTTATTTTTTTCAAAATATGTATATTTTCCTTCTGATATGAATCAGAAGTGATTTGAAAATCTTCTTTGCAACATTATACAATACCTAGCGATATTCTATGCAAACTTATTACAGTTTATTTGTGGGTTTGTTTAATTTTACCATTTAATTATTCTATTTATGAGTGGAGAGGTTATTCCTTTAAACAGTTATTTGTTTTATTTCATCAATCTGATCCGAGTGCTCTATGTGGAAAAATGTTGCACTCGTAGGCTGATGTTTTGTGGTTGATGAATGATTGCATGTTGTGGTGTTTCGCAATCTGATTCTATGGGTTTACTGTATATTTTCAACGATAATTTGTCATAGTTCATTATAAATATTTGATTGGATTTTATTTCTCTGCTAAAATTAAGCGAGAGTTGTTTTGTTGTTTTTATTTAGTAGGTTATTTTGACCTCTGACTTCAAGCTTTACGAACTTTGGGCAATTAGTTTTGGGTATTGTTTAAAACTTGGTTATTAGTCGATGTGATTCTTTTTCTGTTTCTAACGTTTTAGGTTTATCATTTGATAACGGGGTGTTGATCCGTAATCTGGAAATGAGGTTATTGAAATGAAATGAAAATTTATTTGATCGTCTTTTATACATCATTTTAACAGCAGAAAAAAAAGGGTACAAAAATGACAATCTTATACGCTTAATAATAAAATAAACAACTATTCACATTACAAAATGTAATACATATAAAATAAAATTCATAATAACATAATAAACAATAATAATAACAAAAAATACTTCCTGCTGTATTATAAGAAAATAGCAAAGGGTCACTTTATCCAGAGATTAAAACCTGTTTGGGATGAAATACTCTATATCTATACATTTCTAACAATATAGCTCGATGGAAGAGAAAACAATGTGACCGACAAGTCCAACTTACATATACACACACAAATTACATTAAAAAAAACTAGAATTCAAATCACAGGATTATTTATTTCCTATTCACAGTTGTTAGAAAATATTGGAGTAAAACTTCTAAGAAATATTGTAAACATCCTATTTACACCATCAAAAAACCGTGTTTTTTCGTAATTTAAAAAGAAAATTATTATAAAACTAAGTGGTTAAACATTTCAGAGAATGTATATATTTTCAAATAAATTTCGTACATTTTCCGAATATAGTGGAGAAATGGGGACAGACTAAAAGAATAATCAAGCTTTATTAAAAGAACAGCTGATGATGTCACATTTTAAACTTAAATTTTGATAATTTAATTGCATGTTGGTAAAAGAGGTAAGAAGAAACAAATTCAGATAGTTATTTAATTTACGTTTTGTTGGTATTAAACGTTAAGATTTATGAATTTAATTATATTGTATTTATACCTTGAATTCGAATTGAATTTGCACGTTTATCACTTTAACAAACAACGTTTAAAATATATCGAAAATAATATTATTTTGATAAAACGTATTAAGTTAACATTTTTAAGAGCTAAACATTGATTTTGACATAATTAATTGTAAAGCAAACCAAACCACCATTTTCTGAAAAGGATTCTATTGTAGAACTCAATCCTTCTCATTAATCGTATACGCTCGTTTTAACAAAGTGTATTGGCAAATGTTTAGATCAATTCCAAGTCTGCTACGAGTGCAGTTGCTTAATGGTTTTGTTTGTGTCTAGAAATCAGTAGGGTTTGATGGACGGGAGCAATAAATGTTACAAATAATAGGGTTACATTGGAGATGTTACTTGAAACCCACAACTGTTTATGATGTGATAAATTGGGTAAAATATATTTTAACCTAAAATTAGTTTTAGCAAGAACCTATATGGTTCAAAAGAAGTTATAAGTTACAATATGCGTCACCAAGTTTAAGTATAATTTATTTTAAGTATAACTGTGAATTGTAGTATTCTGGTGAGTGGGTCATTTTCTAAAAATTAAAAACTTTTTTGTTATAAACTTGTAGCCAGTAAATGTTATATGTTTTCATATATACTAAACATGTTTGCTGATTATTTGTTTTTGATATTATTTAAGTTTAGTCAGTGTTAAATATTAGATAGTTATTTTAGTAATTTTATAATTTTCTATATTTAGTTTTATTCATAAATTATTACAACTTGTAACTTGTTAATTAATATTATTTTAATTTTAACCGGTTTTTTTATTTCGACACAGCTTCCTATGGACAGAACGTAACTTCATTGTTCTCTATGTGACAGTAATCTTCCTCATCTTACTTCGTCTGTCTTTCCTTATTTGGAAATACCCTTTTTAGTTTCTGAGGTATATCTATTATTACACCCTTCACCAATCTTCTAAATTATATCTCCGTCGTCAATCCAATCTGTTCAGTGTTTTTCTCTTCGTATTAATGTCATTAGTCTTTTAGTTGTTTGTACATATTCACCAGGGAATTTTATTTTTAAATATTTTGTAATTTCATTATCATTCTATATATTTTTGTATGGGAGTTTAGTGTTAGAGAGGACCTGATGGTCATAACTATACCCCTTAATAAACACACTTATATATAAGAAAAATAAATAGGTTTTATATTAAGGGTTAAAAACCTCTGCAACGCTCCCTTTAATTTATCTCAGAAATAAAATTTGTATATAGAACAAAAAAAAAAAAAAAAAAAAAAAAAAAAAAAAAAAAAAAAAAAAAAACAAATGTTACCGTCGCGGGACGGTAGAGAGAAGTGAAAACTTTAACTGTCAATTTAAAAAATTAATAATATTTTAAACTTTCAATAAATGTAATACAATTATTTATTATATTTTGCATTGATTATTAGTGTGACTTGATTTTTAGTTTTAATATATATGGGTATGTGAGAAAGTTTGTGCGATATTTTTTCATTGATTTTAGTTTAACTATGTATGTGATTTGAGAAAGTTAGTGCAATAATTTTTTGTAAATTTTTAGTTTTAATACGTATGGGTCCTATGTGAGAAAGTTAGTGCAATATTTTTCGTAGATTTTTAGTTTTAATACGTATGGGTATGTGAGAAGGTTTGTGCAATATTTTTGCATTGATTTTAGTTTGACTATGTATATGAGTTTGAGAAAGTTAGTGCAATATTTTTCGTAGATTTTTAGTTTTAATACGTATGGGTATGCGAGAAAGTTAGTGCAATATTTTTCGTAGATTTTTGTTTTAATATATATGGGTATGTGAGAATGTTTGTGCAATATTTTTCGTAGATATATGAGTTTATATATACGCAGTGCGCGCGTATCCGTTGTCTATATATATTAAAGTTGCATTACGGTACGGTACGGTGCGTGACGAGATTTCTACTGAAAAAGTCCATCCCAAAAAAGTACCCAACGCGCCAATAGAAGTTTACATTACAAAAATTGTTAAAACTCCTCCAAACCAACAAACATAATTCACGTTATAAGTAACTCCAGAGTTGTGTTATTTGAACTGTATATATTTACACCCTTAACAAACATCCTTATTGATGTTTCTACTCTTGTACAGACATTATTTCAGATCACTGCACACAGATACTTAAAAATGCCACGTACATCTGTGTAGAGATTTAGCCATTTCAGTAAAACTCACTAAGGGTTGAAATTAAAACAAAGAACGTAGAAAATACAAAACAATACCAACGTTAATGTATTATTATTATGTGAAGCACTGATTCAGCGTCGATGTGTTTGATTCTTGACGTTTTTGATAAATTAGGAACACTTTTAAATCATTTTATATGTTCGATTAGTTACTGTATTCTTACATGTTGTTTAAAGCGGTAATCTTCTCGGTTATCATCACCTTAAAAAAAGAAAATAACATAAACCCATAAATCTTTTAGCAGCCTCAAGGTCGGCAATGAAAAAAATTGTTTATGAGAAACCTGATAGTAAAAAGGGGATCTAACCCAACTCTATATAGAAAAAGGATATGCCCGGGTAGGGTCCATAGGGATTTAGACACATGCACTCATATAGAGAGGAATGTATAAATGGACAGGTTTCATCTGAGCAGTGGAGTTTGGGTGCGCAGTGGGTCTAGGCGTGGTCTAGGCGTCAGTAAGGTGGTGGGGAAGCGGCCGCCTAACAACGATGTCTGCAAGACCACTGGATTGGGGACAGTAGTCGGCGCTGACTGTTTCCCCTACAATGCCTCAGTCCCCACGCGGCCTCGAATTACAAACTTTACCTCCCCTCCACGCGCTGGTCACAGCTCAGATGAAACCTGTCCATTTATAATAGTTCTGTTTATTTGTGAGCATGTGTGTGTGTTCTTGAAACGTAGTTTGTTATTTTCTTGAATAGATCATAAAAATTTTAGGAGTAAAGTATATCTATACAATCATGATATTTTTATAGAATTGTTGTTAATTTAAATACATATTATTATACGCAACAATAGATAGGACATTCGGAAAACAATTCAACACGTCAATAAAATATTGTGACATGAAGTAACAGCTGTAAAAAACCCTATTATTGGTAACAATTCCTATTCCCGCCCATATCCCTACTCAGTTCCAGATACAGTCAAAGCCATTAAGCAACCGCACTTGAAGCAGACTCCGAATTGATCCTAAAATTAGCCAATAAACTTTGTTAAAACAAGATTGTTGAGAAGGATTGAGTTGCACGTTGGAATTATTTAAAGAAAAATAGTGGATTTTGTTTGGCTTTACAATTATTTATGTAAAGGTCAACCTCTAAAAACATACGAAGTTTCATCAAAATATATATACTTCGAATCAAACTGAACGCACTGTTAAATGCTAAACGTATAGTTATAATAATTTCAACTCAAATTTTAGAAATAGGTAAATCTCAACGTTTTACCGTCAGAGGCACACCAATAGTTAGCTCAATCGAGGCATTCTCAAGAGACTATAGCTAAATCTACTCTTTTTTCATGTAGTCTTGAGCGTACAGTGACGAGCGTGCCGTGTAAAGGGTGTGCAGATTCAAGGCCCACTAGTGTAGAGTCACTGAAACGAGCGAAGACTGTGAACACTTTTTAATATATACAGCAATGAGGTCCTGTATACTTTATCTGGATCTACACTATATTCATGTAGTCTTATTCTAGATTCTTAATTTTAACAGGTTTCTCTTCCAACCCTTACGCTATTAAAGTATTCAACGACTAGGAGTCTTTAATTTACGTTCTTTTCTTCCTTTCTTATAAACCGATGATGACCTAGATTTAAAGTTTTACGAAAATAAAGTAGAACCAGTAAACAAATCTCAAGGTATAACTAAAATATGCCCACATACGTAATTCAATCAAAATACATCCAAATATTTGTGTTGAAACCACGGACGGACAAAAACCATTAAAATCAAAAGTTTCTAAGTTGCCAGAGACTTCAAAGCTAAGAAATTTGAAAGAGATTTTTAGACCAGACAGATAACATTCTTTTAACTACGTATGTATTAGGAAGGAAATAAATAGATGCGATGTTTTTATCAACATTTAAAAATCTTTTGCAAAATTCTATCGGATTTTTTTCAAATATTAAATCATGTTCACATAATTCTATACATATTTTATTAAAAACAAATAAAGAAAAATTGTTTTAAAATCCCTTCCTAAATGTGAGCATACAGTAATGTAAGTTATAAGTCGTTATGTTATTTGTAGTGTATATATACACCCCTAACGATTCCACCCCTGTATAGACATTATTTCAGATCACTGCACAGTATACTACTTAAGGATGCCACGTACATCTGTGTAGAGATTTATCCACTTCAGTAAAAGCCGCAAAGGAGTTCAAAACAAAGCAATGAACGTAGAATATACAATACAATACCAAGCTTAACGTATTTTGTTTTGAAAAGTGATCTGGCCTTGTTGGAAACTTTAATATTTGTATATGGTTATGCAAGATATGTATTGAATAATGTTCATAAGCGAAAACCTCTCTGGTTTCTTCGCCTAATAAAAAAAGAATGAAAAGACCACAAAAAAAAGATTCCTAGACCCCGAATACTCTAATTGTGTCAAGGTCGACACATGAACTGTAGTTGATGAAGATAGACCAGATAGGAAAGATGAAAGTAGGAATCAAACCGAAGAGTACATGAGGGAAAATATAGATTTAGGATTTCCAACACCTAAATACTTGATGGATTTATTTCTTCTATAACTAAAAATTTTGGGTTATCCTTCATAATAGCGAAACGTTAGATTTACATCTTCTAAAAATCTGTTCCAATTTTAATATTTTCTAGAATATAACTTCTAAGGAAATTGGAAACCTTATCCCATAGGATTGGTAGAATTGTTTAATGTTTATATCTGTGCAAAATATTTCATAATTAATCTTCTTGTGTAAAACATAAAATTTAATGGAATATTTTTATTTCATTTTGTTAATTTTTATTATTAGGAAATTCAGCAGATGCAACGTTCATAACTTATTATTACCTTGAAAATGATAAAATAGATTCGACACTGTTACTAAACATTGAACATATAATTCCACAAGTCACTGATATTTTATAATACATTATTATAAAATTAAAGTTGGTATTAAACAAACTTTAATATTGGCCTGTTTGTTAAATGTTGATTTTAAAAGCTACCTGAAGATGGTCAATTAAGTTTGAATCTCTCACTTGAAAATTTATTATCTGAATATTGTCAATTACTTTTGAAACTGTCACTTTAACTTGAAAGTATTAGTCAACATGTCTCAGGTAATTTCTAACATAAAGTTTCAATAAAGTTTCTAATAATACGAATAATACAACTTCATTTGTGGTCTTTTTTTCTTAGGTTCCTAAATTATTTATTTTCCATTCTATTTTAGGGATATTTTTGTCATATATTATTAGTTATTAATTTTGAGATATATGAATTTTCTTAAAGTCCGAATCGTTCATAACATATTAGTCACTTAATGATGATAAATATGTTCGAAACTGTCAGTAAACGTTGCATATGTAATTCCACTTATCAATTTTATATTTAGTAATATTACTTTATAATTAAAATATTACACATTGGATCGTGGGTTGTTTTACAAAATTTTGATTTTAAAAATTACCTGAAGATGGTAAAAAAATTCTGAAACTCTCCCTAAAATTTAATTATGAATATCTTAGAATAGGCTCGAAACTCTTACTTGACATTTTAATTATTGATACGATGGTATCTTGCATAATTTCTAACAATAAAACGAACTTCTTTAGTGGTTTCTTTCGTCGAGTCTTAATTTTGTCTTACGTAAGGATGATCGCAAAAGTCAGAAACTGTCACATAAAGTTGATTGAATTACTCAACGTATCACAGGTAATTTATAAAATAAAGTTTCAGCAAATAAATACAGCGTATTTCGTACTCTGTTTTGCGAACTTTTTGATTTCGAAGTGAACTGAAGATGGTCATATAAGTCAGAAACTCTCAAATTAAGTTTATTGAATTTTAGAATTATCTCATTTTTTCTGTGAATATTAATACTGATTTAAAAAATCTTAAAACGTGTTTAACACTTACAACTGGCAACTTCCATAGTGCAAATTTGACTATCCAGAGGGAATTTGGAAAGATCCATCATACAGGAAAACGTCAGTTTCAATCTGCAACAAAGTGGTAAACATTAAAGTGTTTATCAAACTCATAAATTTCACAAAAATATAAAAAGATTTTAATTTATTCTGGCTTTGAAGTTATCTAAAAACAGGGAATTGTTCGTATTATTAGTATGGTTCAATAGGACATTAAACATCATTTCTGTATGTAAGAATAAAATCAGGACGTTTCGAAATTATAAATCAATTCTCTTTATCAAGTGATAAACCTAGAACATAAAAGTGAATGGCAACAGTTTTAGAAACTAAAAATAAATATATAACTTAAGAAAGGAACCAAGATATTAAAAGTGAATGTGACAGGCAATATAATGACGAGGGGATTTTTTTAATAAACGAAAACTAAAAGAAGCCTTAAATATACAGCTTTCGGACAATTCTTTCAACCAATGCAGCATAAAAATAATGTTATTCGCTTCTGTAATGATAACTGAATTAAAAAATAAAATATAAATATTTCTACTCTAAATAAGGCTGACACTTTGGGTTTTAACTCACAAGTGGTATTAATTACTAGATGAGGGACTAAACTTTTGAAAGAAGTAGGAAAAGTTTGTTTGCTCTGAAAGCAGTTAGGACACTTTCTCTTTACACCACACCTATAGCAGACTTCTATACGGTTATTTTTGAAGTGCTGTTTTAGGTTTGGTGGTTTTTTTTCTGTTCACGTTTGTATTTAGTCTTAGTTTTTTAGGTTATAATTTTAGTATTAGTGTCTAACTTGGCCCTAGGCTACTAGAATATTTAGGAATTTTCACTTTTTATGCTCTAGGATTTTCACTTGATAAAGAGAGTTGATTTTTTATCTCGAAACGTCGTTTATTAGTACACGCAAACAGCTAGTGTCCGATGAAACCATATTAAGTCATAATTTAAGATTACTCCTTCCATTTATAATAGGTTACCAGTACCAATTTCAAGCTCTACTGGTTATTTACAGGCGAAGTGTGTTGTCCAACATTCCTTAAATATATAGCAATTGGTTAAAATTACGAGCTGTTAAATATTCATTTTATATTTATAAATTCATACACTTCTGTACATTGCTTTTCCGATTCTCTCCAGCGTAATTCGTAAAATGGTTTGTTATATTTCACTTCAAAATTTGTATTAAAAATTTATTCATTTATTTATTAAGCGCAGAATGTAGTTTGTTTATTTGTTGCTTCGGGCAACGTATTGTTTATTTTGAATTTCCAGCAATTTAATATTTTAAAAGCCAAGGGACTTTTTGTGAAGGGAATACCACAACGAACATACCACACGCTTATAGTAAAATATCATTTATTTATCAGAGTATTATTTTGAAATGAATAATAATGATTTATATTATTTAAATTTTGTTTTGATGAGAAGTAAAACATAATTTTTATTATAACAAATAAGAAATCTATCTTGTCAGTAAAAATCTCTCTCTCTCTCTCTCTCT
>CAUPSG010000815.1:0-19397 GCA_963513935.1 Aphrophora alni
CGGGGGAGCTCATTAATTGTGTGTTGGCAGATTTCTTGTTATCTAATTTTCTTGTCTTTGTTGGAAATGGTTGTCTGGAAGGTGTATCATATATTAATATTCTTTAAAATCCTAAAGAGTGTTCTAATGCCTTACAGAGTGTCAGTTACTTGCTACATATTTTTTATATTTTGTTATAGTATATACAGCTGTTAACTTTAAGTATAAGAAATGTTCATTTTTTATAATTTGTTATAGTATATACAGCTGTTAACTTTAAGTATAAGAAATGTTTCATTTTTTATATTTTGTTACAGTACATACAGCTGTTAACACTAAGTATAAGAAAGTTCCATTTTTTATATTTTGTTACAGTACATACAGCTGTTAACACTAAGTATAAGAAAGTTCCATTTTTATATTTTGTTACAGTACATACAGCTGTTAACACTAAGTATAAGAAAGTTCCATTTTTTATATTTTGTTATAGTACATACAGCCTGTAACACTAAGTATAAGAAAGTTCCATTTTTTATATTTTGTTATAGTATATACAGCTGTTAACTCTAAGTATAAGAAAGTTCCATTTTTTATATTTTGTTACAGTACATACAGCTGTTAACACTAAGTATAAGAAAGTTCCATTTTTTATATTTTGTTACAGTACATACAACTGTTAACTCTAAGTATAAGAAAGTTCCATTTTTTATATTTTGTTACAGTACATACAGCTGTTAACACTAAGTATAAGAAAGTTCCATTTTTTTATATTTTGTTATAGTATATACAGCTGTTAACTCTAAGTATAAGAAAGTTCCATTTTTTATATTTTGTTACAGTACATACAGCTGTTAACACTAAGTATAAGAAAGTTCCATTTTTTATATTTTGTTACAGTACATACAGCTGTTAACACTAAGTATAAGAAAGTTCCATTTTTTATTTTGTTACAGTACATACAGCTGTTAACACTAAGTATAAGAAAGTTCCATTTTTTATATTTTGTATAGTACATACAGCTGTTAACACTAAGTATAAGAAAGTTCCATTTTTTATATTTTGTTATAGTATATACAGCTGTTAACTCTAAGTATAAGAATTGTTTCATTTTTTATATTTTGTTACAGTATATACAGCTGTTAACTTTAAGTATAAGAAATGTTCATTTTTTATAATTTGTTATAGTATATGCAGCTGCTAACTTTAAGTATAAGAAATGTTTCATTTTTTATATTTTGTTATAGTATATACAGCTGCTAACTTTAAGTATAAGAAATGTTCATTTTTTATAATTTGTTATAGTATATACAGCTGTTAACTTTAAGTATAAGAAATGTTCATTTTTTATATTTTGTTATAGTATATACAGCTGTTAACTTTAAGTATAAGAAATGTTCATTTTTTATAATTTGTTATAGTATATACAGCTGTTAACTTTAAGTATAAGAAATGTTCATTTTTTATAATTTGTTATAGTATAATACAGCTGCTAACTTTAAGTATAAGAAATGTTTCATTTTTTATATTTTGTTACAGTACATACAACTGTTAACTCTAAGTATAAGAAATGTTTCATTTTTTATATTTTGTTACAGTACATACAGCTTTTAACTCTAAGTATAAGAAATGTATCATTTTTTATATTTTGTTACAGCACATACAACTGTTAACTCTAAGTATAAGAAATGTTTCATTTTTTATATTTTGTTACAGTACATACAACTGTTAACTCTAAGTATAAGAAATGTTTCATTTTTTATATTTTGTTATAGTACACACAACTGTTAACTCTAAGTATAAGAAATGTTTCATTTTTTATATTTTGTTACAGTACATACAACTGTTAACTCTAAGTATAAGAAATGTTTCATTTTTTATATTTTGTTACAGTACATACAACTGTTAACTCTAAGTATAAGAAATGTTTCATTTTTTATATTTTGTTACAGTACATACAACTGTTAACTCTAAGTATAAGAAATGTTTCATTTTTTATATTTTGTTACAGTACATACAACTGTTAACTCTAAGTATAAGAAATGTTTAATTTTTTTATATTTTGTTACAGTACATACAACTGTTAACTCTAAGTATAAGAAATGTTTCATTTTTTATATTTTGTTACAGTACATACAACTGTTAACTCTAAGTATAAGAAATGTTTCATTTTTTATATTTTGTTACAGTACATACAACTGTTAACTCTAAGTATAAGAAATGTTTAATTTTTTTATATTTTGTTACAGTACGTACATCTGTTAACTCTAAGTATAAGAAATGTTCCATTTTTTTATATTTTTATTGCGTAGATGTTTTGATACGAACGTGAGAGAATTGACAATCCTCGGATTGTTTTCCTCCAATAACAGAAGCAGAAGTATTTTATTACGATAACATTTAAGTCAATACATTTCAACGTTCATTATATTGAGTGTTTGAAAGAGCTTCAAATTTAATTAAACGTTAATTAACCTAAATATCGAGTTTTACTTCTGAGATATTTTAAAGTTGAAATAAAAATCCAACATAATTTCTTATAATAAATAGGTTTGATAATTTAAACACTCTTATACTTTATAGGATTGTAAGGTATGCTTTAACTTTTGTATTACTTCATAAATATTATGATATCTTTACAAATGATTACTTCAGCTTGGCTGTGCTTTAGGTATTACGAATTAAATAAGTGGTAATAAATACAGAAGTGTATTTAATGTTTTTAGAATAAATCCTTTACTTTTAAAAACTGATTTACATATAATTTTCTTTCACACTTTCAATATTTTAAAACTAGTTTCAACATACAAACACACACACATACACTGATGACAAAATAGTTTAAAATCTTATTTAAATATTGTTTTAAAAACTTTTTGTTCTTATTTTTGTTAAATATAATTTCATAAATTTTTCATTAAGTTTTAAATATTCTTCCATTGAAAGAAGCAGTTACAAAACCCTCATAAATTGCTGCCTCTCTCTGGTATTTTATAGATCCAACCAAGGTTAGCTATTTCTGAGAATGATTGATAACTACTCCTTTAAAAAACACGTATTTGGAAATTCTGAAAAATAATCTATTTTGTCTTTAATTGTGGGTTACATTAGTTATTATATTAGTTATAAGTCTACTTATGATTTTAATATGTCTTACTCTTTTTTCACACTATTTAAATACATATTAAGAACCGTTCTCGTATTACATTTTATTTATTTATTTTTAAATTACACATTCTTTTAAAAAAACTTATACCTATTATTTACTTTTCATTTTGTTACTATTGTTACAAACTGACATTAACTTTACAGAAAGCTTTTTACTTTTGAAGCATTCGGTTTTTATACATTTTAACTTTTATGCCACTTTCATTTTAGTTGAATTTAAATTATATTTGATTACTTAAATGTTTATAATTTAGTTGTGTGGACCTGAAAGCTTCATCTATAATCGATTTTACCCTCTCCTGTTTTAGTTTTAGATTTTAAGATGTCTATTCCTATTGGTTAAAACTATTACATTACTTATTTCGTTTTGGTGAATAACAAATTTGTATCAGCAGCAATCCTGATGTTTCCTATAGTTTACAGTTTTATTTTTGCATTAACAATGCACAACTTTGTGAGATCAATTTCTTAACATTCGATACTTTAAACGGAATTGACTTTACCAGACTATCTTGGAGGTGTTGTATTACTTATTGTACTTTGTAAGCTTAATGATATTTCCAGTGGCTTACAACGACAATGTCGCTCTCTTCAGTGATGTGTGAGGTACAATAACTAAACTATAACCTATTAATAATAAATAAAACTTAACTGTTATAATTATTATACTTAAGGCTATACTTATTGGTTTACATATCTTGTCAAAAGTAGATAGATTTTTTATTTATTGCTACACAACTGTTTCGCCTTAACAGAAGACATCCTCAGGCGTCGTACACGTCTCACAAAAACTCATTCACTACCCGGATATATACACACATGAAATTGCATACCAGGTTGGTATTTGTTGTAAATAAAAATGAGTTCCTTTATGTGGCCACATCCTTCCGATCCTAGTATAATTGGGCAACTCTTCAGACTTTATCATTTTATCTACAGGAGAAGGGATTACCAACTGTACCGTAACGTTATAATAGTTGTGTCAGTGACAATCCCTTGAAATAATTACCGGTAGACGTGTACCATTACATATTTTTTATGAATTTGTGTTATTCAACAACATAGTCGGTGGACTTAGTTTTAAAATAACAGCGTGTACACTGTACAGGTAATCTTGAAGAGTTGAGGATTGTGACATATTGAACATCTTGGTCATCCATAAAGGTATGGACAGATATGCAAGTGCTGGAGAATAAATCAAACTAGCACAGGATCAGTTGATTAATACTTTCAACCGATTTAAAGTAATACAAAGAAACATCTAAAAGATTATTTAAAATAAGCTGAACATCTGTATGTATTATGTTCATGATTGTGTAAAATTAATTATTATCAACGGAAACCTCTCCTGTAATTGTTTACTGAATACTACACTTGTATAACCTAATTAAATTGTTTAAAAAAATAAAAGTTTAACAAAGTTAAATCAATAATTTGCAGTATAATATTATACGTTTATTAAAATCCTAATTCTGACCGTCATACAGTTTTCAGTATTTATTTAAGTTATTTCATTTATTTTCTATTGATGTAAATATATTATTTGTGTAACAAGAGTCAAAATAATTTAACAAACTAAAAATAATGCAAACTTTTAATTATAAATTTTATCTATAATATAGTTCTAATTTGTCCCTTTTAGTTTCTTATATTTAAACTCGTATTTAAATAAAAATCTATTTAGTACTTCGATTTAATTATGTTTTTATTTACCCCTGTTACCCAAGTACGTAATTTATAATCCTCTCAATTTGTAAAAGCAGGAGGTTCTGTGTCTAATAGTTCTGGTATAGGTAAAGAGTAGTTTAGGGTTGAAAAGGTAACTATTTTCATTGCCAGTTTCTATCTGGAAAAAGTATAGTCTCTATTCTATCTTTCTATTTTAAATTAAATTATAATAATACATGTATATAATAATACTGTATGGCTAGATATTAAATATCTCGAATATAAACATATGCCCATCAAATGATTTAGGGTATGACAAACCCGAGAAATTGTAGTTGTATCTACATATTTCTTCATGTAAGGTTAGATCCCTCTATTTGATATATATTATCAGGGCTCCTCCCTTGACCAAATCTTGTTCCCTTCCGACCCTGACGCTGAGTATTCGTGGGAAATGCGTCTTTATTTTATCCTCTTTTCATTTTTTTTTATAAGACGATGATAACCGAATTTTTTTTCGCATTTAAACAACAAGAAAAATTATGCACAACTAATTATAATTTTCATTACTGTTGAGACCGATGGTTCTTGGTGGAATTCCATGTTTAAAGATAATAAAACACAAAGTCTGTAATACAGCCTCGTCAATGCCTTAGCAGGCGAAACCATTGGTCGGCTAGACTAATAAAAAGTGGATATTACAAAATAAAAAAATTGTGTTTTATTATCTTTAAACTAATTATAATGTATATGTGAGACAGACATAATTAAATCTTTCTTAATATACCTTTTAATTATTACACAGTAACTTCAATGTTATAGCTTTTGATATAAACATAAAAAGAGACTGCAAAAGTAAAATAAAACGTTTTTTTCTAACGTTAGAAATATAATAATATCTCAGGAAACACAATTTTAATATCTCAAGAATTGAATGAAAATTTACGTCACCGGTAACATTTATATCCCCTTTGTTAAGTTATAAAAATCAATTCATAACTGAACAAAGAGAGAAATTTATTTCGTGGTCGTATGTTGGTGTTTTACTCCTTGTTGTTTACATCTTAGTAAATATTGCTTTGTACAAAAATAAGAAAATAAGGACCCTCCTTACCCTAGTATACTTTAATAACGTCAAAGTTGGAAGAGAACAAGAGTTGGTCAAGAGAGAACAGATAGAAAGATGAAAGAGAGTGATCATACCCAAGACTATATGAGAAAAGTGTAGGTCCAGGTAGGATACATCAGGATTGCTATCACGAACTCCTCCTGGTAGGTAACATATGTTTTAATATGAGACAGTTAAGGATAGAGTGTTTGAAAGAGAACAAAATTGTGCTACAACGTAAACACTACTTTTTTAGTGGACGTTGTCTCTCTTATCTCTACGCCCTAACCTACATTTCCGACCAGTTCGCGCCGTTCGTTTTACATTAAACATTAAACCCGACTATTTCATAATTTAGTGATTTGTAATATTTTGGTTATCTAACATAAGTCTTTGTATTTTCCAAATATTTAACATTATTTGAAGTAACCATGTAAATGTAATTGATTAATGTCATACACATCACTTCGGAGAAATTGTACACAGCAAAGAAGCTGTCTGATAGAAGAAGCGCTCAACAAAGACGTTAAGACAGGCCAGGAAGGCTTCAAAAGAGACCGTAAGAGCTTTGTTTTGTGGGAAACAATACAATACCAGGAGGCTAAAGAAATTCTTGGGAATTAAAACAGGAGAAGGTCTAGAGCAAGCATCAAACAAAGAAGAGATAAACAGAAAACACCGTAGAATAATAGGAATTAAAAAAAAAAGATCGGATCTGTCCAAAAATGGAGAAGACGCCCACACCACATATGAATCGACTCCGGTGCAGTAATGAATAAAAAGACTAGAAGTCTGCTAGGATATTAGATTGATGTAGCGTAGGTACATCACTTGACCCCTTCATGTGCTCTACTTCCTTATGGAGTTGGGGTTGGAAAGCCTTCTAAAGATGAGAGTTACCCATACTAGAAGAACTGGTAGGGGGGGGGGGGCACAATACAATATATTTCACCCTCACCTCTCTACTACTACTAATAGTAAATCATTCATTTCACCAAAGTGTAACTCAATTATATGTCCCACAGAGTTCATTAAGTCGTGTCATATGTTCATTTAAATTGGTTATACAAATTGTGTTTCTTTTTGTTAAATTACATTCCTCATGAATACCTTTCTTTATTTGCTACGTTTTATTTTCTGTTTAATGTAACATAATCACTTCTTCGGCGTTGTACTTGATCTTTTGTTACAATGGAAGTGTTGAATTTCACAATGACACCTACATTGTGGAGTTGAGCAGTAAAAGTAATTTCCCCATTCTTTTAACGTGACAAGGGACACGTGACCTGGCTTTTATTAGTTTCTAAGAGATCCTGTTTAAGTTAATGTACAATGTCACCTTTCTTAAATAGACTGTATTATACATTTTCGTTGGTTTCTTTATAAAAACGATGTAAATAACACATTACTACTAGCTTAAAAGGAAATGAATATAAAGATAATAAAATAAGGCTTTTATTCATTTTGTTGCAATTCAAACTGTTTATTGATTCAATAACATATGAAACTGATATATATATATATTTCCTAATATAAAACACTTTGTCAGCATTAACATATTGTGTGATCTATATATATGTTTATAAAAGTAGTACTGTATTGAAATGTATAGTACTGTATTTACAATGAATTGTAAAATATTGAAAAAAAAAAACTAATTCTATTTTTATTACTAATTAAGGTAAAACTATAACACGCTACATATAAGCTCTTGGTAATTTATTACGACTTAAGTTTCCATGGGCTCTAAAGATTTGAATTAATGGTGACATTTAAACATAATCCAACGTGACTCCCAATTTAAAAGATCTTGCAGTAACTCACAACAGGGGAGACTCTTGTGTATTGCAGTCAATTGCAATGAAGTTGTTTTACTTAGCTTGATCTGTCCGTTACAGTCAAATCTTTTGATACATTTTCAAACACACTTCCCTCTTTTCAAACATAGTTCTGAATAAAATAAAATATTCATATTTGTATTAATCCCCTTTCACCCCCTTAAAATGGTTTTTCATTCATTTGATTATTGAAGTTTCCACAAATTCAACATCGAGAAATATATTTATTTATTGATATTAAAATTAATTAGGTTATGTATTTTTAAATATAGGACAGAAACAACTTTTTTTATTCTTTGTGATCCATGTTTCAATTAATTACGTTAGGTATGAAGATGAAATAAGTAAATAAAACATTCAAGGATAAAATAAAGCAAAAGCTTAAAGTTTCAAATATTTTAATAGTAGGGCCTATAAATGCTCATTTATACTTTTAAAATATTTGAAACTTTAAGCTTTTGCTTTATTTTATCCTTGAATATGGAGTTTCAACAAGCAATATCTGCTATTACATTAAAGTTAATAAAACATTACTGACATAAATTACACTTCTTTGCATGTTTACCTTTCCACAATTCATTTAACAAGTAAATATAGGCCTATTCATTATTAACTTTATGACGAGGAAAATAATTACTCTTTTAACTCTCTAGCCTTTTAAATTGCTTCCGTTTCCGTTTCATTTCCTTGAGTTTATTTAATACGAGGTTGAATGAAATGCTTTGCAGTAATTCCTTTGAAACACATTTTCATATGTAGCTTAATTTCCTATACGATAGTTATAATTGGTGATTCTATTGCTTCATAGAAACTATTTGTTTTACCTTAAAGTCGTAAACGGATTTAAGTTTCAGTATAAACTATTGTCCTTAAAGATTTGTCAAGAAGTGTGATTGGTTTAAATTAAAATTTTAATTGAAACTGTATATATTCACTACCGGATAATTCTGCCCTCTTCTTATTGTTTATATACCTATTTGTAGCTAATTTGACCAATAATTAAACATGTAACAAAACTGTTTAATAGTAGGACGAGAAGGTGACGGAGAATATTGTTTTAACAATAAAATTTTTTTTTTTTTTTAGATACTTCATGTTGAATTTTCAAAAAAAATATTTTAGACATTTTACTTTGCAAATTTTACGTACTTTACATGTAGAAATATAATTTTCGATAATTTATCGTTTATCACATATTTGTGCATATTTAGATTTATATTTTAATAGTTTTGGGAAAAAATAGACTTTTACATGACGTATGAAATAATACGTGTGTTAGAAATATAAAGAAAACAATCACATGGTTTACGTATGGTAGATAAAAAAAAGCAATATTTTTCATCTTCCAAGGAAATGATTAAATATAGTTGTAGTTTATTTCTGGTAGCGACGCTCCTGCAATTTATCATTCAGGCAACCCGCTAGTAGAGCTGTTACAATAGAAGTATCGCCGTGAAAAAAGGGAGGTGGTGAAAGGATTTCAACTCAGATACGAAATGTAACTTGAAGTTGGACATGTAAGTTGGCATAACGGATGCGAAAGTACTGATAATTCTAGACCTCCTGCATTCAATTGCATGCAACAATATTTTAATAATAAATTGAATTAGAATATTCATTTCATAAATTAATCTTTTCCGCCTCTCACTTTTAACTGTTTTTAGTACAAACACTATAATTATATAGGTAGGCCTATATATAAAAAAAAAATTTTTTTTTTTTAAATATTTTCGCTGTTGAGATTTTAACTCTACAAGAATAAAATAAATTATCCATTTTTTTCAAAGTTCGCCTATTTAAAAATATATAACTAAGTTAGATTCAAAAATAATCAAACAATTAAAAAAAAAAAAATGTAATTTGACAAAAATGTCAAATTTTCAGAATATAAAGATTTCTACAAACTTTTCTATAATTTTAAATGTATGTTTTGAATCACATACAATATTGAATATAGAAATCAGTGTATAACAGATTAATTTCAATCAATTTGCCTTTATTCATTATACTGTCACTGTCCCTGTTTGAGACAAATTTAATATCAACAATCTAGTTAGACGTGAATAACTGGTCTTCATTTTATAATGTCTGAATTTTCAAGCACTTTTATATTATTTTTAAATCTACTTGACAACCAGGTACTAGACCGTTCAATTTCCGTTATGTTAAATTTTATACGTCTATATTTGTGTTTTTCCCTTAAAACATGTTTCAAAAATAGAATTTGTGTTTGGTTAAAGCGTACCCTCACCACCAATCCAATAATCTAAGTAGCTAAAGGTGACAATTCAGGTTATAATTTCAAGTAGTCCATGCTTACGATTCGCTTCTCATAGCGGCAATCAAACCTCTAATAACTTCGAAATTTGAAAAATATAAATTGTTTAATGAAGAACAGACGAAAAGACTTTACGAGAGAGAGAGAGAGAGAGAGAGAGAGAGAGAGAGAGAGAGAGAGAGAGAGAGAGAGAGAGAGAGAGAGAGAGAGAGAGAGAGAGAGAGAGAGAGAGAGAGAGAGAGAGAGAGAGAGAGAGAGAGAGAGAGAGAGAGAGAGAGAGAGAGAGAGAGAGAGAGAGAGAGAGAGAGAGAGAGAGAGAGAGAGAGAGAGAGAGAGAGAGAGAGAGAGAGAGAGAGAGAGAGAGAGAGAGAGAGAGAGAGAGAGAGAGAGAGAGAGAGAGAGAGAGAGATTTCTAAAAGTGTTACCGGGAAGTGTAGAAATGAACATGAGAAAATATTTTACATGAAATAAACACAATTTTAGAAAAAATACATAAACAAATTGTTTTCTTAAAATGGTATGTTAAAAGCATTACTTGTGCTGGTTATGACTGTTCTAAGGTCTCTAGTGGTTTTGTTTTCAAAAATGTTCCTCATAGCAAAAAAAAAAAAAAAAAAACGATCGAGCATGTTACACTGCATGAAAGTTATAAAATTTTAATACTTGCATAAGACACAAAAATTTAATAAACATAACGAGTTTGATAGGCCTAAGTGTTCTTTTATTGTGTTACCCTTACTTGTGAAATACTTTATATTTTAAATTGGGAAATAAATAAATAACAATTTGCTTTATTTGTATGTATTTCACTCTTTTATAGCTTAAATGTTTTGTTAAATTACGAACTTGATCCTGTATTTATAACTAATCTAACTGGAAAAGAAATTGTCGGCGTTTAAATAAAGGTGCAAGTCAATAATTCTGATTCACTAGGTCTGTTAACCATATTTTTCACCCTAGTTCTGATCTTATGTTTAATCCTATTTAATTGGTATAATTTATAAAGAAAATTAAGATAGTATTTCAGTTTAAAGATAAATTTGGAAGAAGAACATTGACTATGTTACACCTTCTGTAACTTTAATTTTGTTGAATATTCTACGTTATCATGTACTTAAAATACTGAAATAACAACAAAGTGCCCAAAACTAGATTAATATATAATATAGTAAGTTAAGTAAATACTTCTGTGGTTGTTTTACTTTTAATTAGTAAATATGTAATTTCTGAATTTATAATAAAACAATAATTATAAACTTTTACAATTGTATGATTGGCTCTTGCAAACGATTTTGATTGACTTGCATAGTTTTTATAAAGATGAATATGTAAATACATGAATTAATTAAATTTCATATTAAAGTTATTGTAATCAAGTCTTTCTTATATTCATAAATTCCATTAGAACTTATAATAAATATTTGGGAACATATTCAAAGAGAGATTTTTAGTTATTCTAATCTACGTATTTTAAATACAGATATTGGAACACAATTATTGTTGGACAAAATAGTTAAAACTTTGAACAAACTAAAATTTAAATATATATGTTTTAAATATTCAAATCAAGCCAGGAATGCCCTTCACTCTAGCTAGATGTTTACATTTTTGTGCGTTTCATTGCACAAATGAAGTACTGATCATTGAATTTAGTTTATGGATGATTCCATATTTAACTAAGGAACAATAAGAAAAAAAATGATGGTTTTAGTTTAAGGAATTTATTTAAACCTTTCTATGAAAATAGTATATATGCTAAGTCAATACGAGATATGAAAAAAGTGATTAACACATCCGCCATTTTGAAATTTTGGTTAGTTTTTTGTAAATTCCAATAGAGATAAATATAAGCTCCTATGTATCAAATTCATGAATATTTTATTTTTTGGCCTTTTACCCAAGACAACAACAACGACAGGTGAATGAACTAAGAAAAATAACTTTTTCAGTTTTCTAATCAGTTAAAAATGGAGGTCGAAATTATTAGTATGGTAGGTGGTGACGCTTGACCTAGATCTGTCAAACAGGTTTCTAGCCAGTGTTTAGTGGTGGGGGATCCGTTCGCCTCAGTCTAACACTGTCCGTTCTACAAGACACATCACATTGTACGACGTAAACCTGTGTTATTGTAAAGTCGTTACGCTGGATGTGTTTAAACTACTTATGTTTTGATATTTTATTTTCGTTATTAGTTGTTGTATTTGTTACACTTTAAAGGTAATATGAAAAGAAATCCTAATTTAAATAAAATATATGGAAAGAAAATTATTTATAGCCAGGCAAGAGAGCTTATCTGTAACATTTATAAATTTATGAAGAAAGAAGCAGAGAAAGGGCCGATACTATTAGAAAAGGTTCAAGAAAGAGTAGCTCAAGCTACAGGAATATCACGCAGCAGTGTCCAGCGATTTCTTAGGGTCGACAACCTTTCTCAACCCCACGTAAAAAACGCTCAAGAAAAAAACCAAAAACAGAATTAGATAATTTTGACAAGTGTGTGGTACGAAGAACTATAAATGACTTTCATGTAACAAATGGCCAATGTCCAACTTTTAAAACGTTACTACCAGTTTTTAGGGATAAAATAGATTTCAAAGGTGGGAAGTGGGCTCTTACGAAAGTTATTAAAGAGCTGGGTTTTAAGTGGAGAAAATCCCACAACAATAGACAAATTTTAATTGAAAAACCTGATATTAGAGAAAAAAGGCTTAACTATTTGAGAGCAATACAAAAGTACCGAAAAGACAACCGAACAATATTATAATATATGGATGAAACCTATGTGCACACCTCACGCACTAAAACACATCAATGGTCTGTTAACTCAAAAGCTGGTCTTCATAGTCCAATATCTAAAGGGCAATATGCAATAATTATCCATGCTGGTTGTGAACAAGGTTTCATAAATGACGTGTTGTTAATTTTTTAATCTGGGCAGAAGAGTGACGACCATGACGTTATGAATTATAAAAACTATGAAAAATTAATTCCGAATCTTCCTCCTAAATCAGTGTTGATTATTGACAATGCATCGTATCATAATAAAGAACTTAACCTTGCATTGAATTCCTCAACAAAAAAATGTGACACGATTTCATGGCTTACACAAAATAACATTCCATATGATGAAACCATGCTCAAACCGAAACTTTACCAACTAATCAAACTTTAAAAAAGTAGAAGTAAAATGTATAAAATAGACTCTCTCTTAGCAGAACACGGCCACAGTGTGTTAAGACTCCCCCCCCCCTCCGTATCATCCAGACTTAAACCCAATCGAGATGATTTGGGCGACAATTGAGGATTATCTTGTTTTGTACATTTAAACAGATGACTGCACACGATTAGTAAAAGAAAAAGTATGTCTACTGGAGAGGATTGGTCGTCCAGGTGTAAACATGTCATAACAGTCGAAGATGATTATTTATCTACAGAACTTTTAATTGACGAACTGACAGAAAGGATAGTTGTTAATTTAGGTGGCAGTGACATTAGTGACATTGATAGTGATAGTGACATTAGTGGTGTGGATCTGTTGTAGCCTAAACGTTTCGTAAAAAGAGTAAGTATATTTTATGTTTGTTTTGTCTGTTGATTAGTTTAGCGTTAAGAGTATAATCTTTGTTAGTTATATAGTTACTGTTATTTTAGTTTGTGATTGAAAGAGAAGGTATTAATTTTTTTAAAGATTGGAGCCAAGAAGTTCTCGTGTTGTTTTTTATTTATAAAAACAATATTAATATTTGCTATGATCCTGACTATTTAGGTTAAAAAGTGAAAAGACACAATTTTATTATAAGTTTTTGATGTTTTTTATTTATTTATTTTTTTAATTTTTTTTTTAACAATCCCTTTATATGCCTTCTACTCATGAATCGAGTAATTTATAAATGGTAATAATAATATTTACTAGATTTTAGTTTGCTCAAGTTACATTTTCATTGTAAACAATTGTCTCATAATTAGGGCCTATAAATTGCATTTTCAAATATTTTTTCATACCGCATTCTTCATTAATTTTTCAGAAGTAGTACAATTCATACACATTCTGTTCTCAATGTACATTTGTTCGTCATTTTGTTTATTTTAGGCTTTCTAAAATTTCATATTGTTTTTTGTAGTTGTAGTTGTTATTTCAGCAACTCAAACAAATTTTAATTTGTTAAATGCAATTTTAAAACCAATAATACTTAGTTACTTTATTAGTTCATATTATCCGCTAAAGATGTTAAATTTTTATTTAATAAATTATTACATTGCTTTACATTGAAGTAAGAAACAAAAAATGCATCGCTGTTAACAAAAAAGAATCACGGCTCAGCGTCTCTAATCAAAGTATGTAAGCCCAGTTCCTCTTCGTTGGCTAGGTTCCCCCACTCCAAGCCCTACACCCCTCCCTCCAAGCTTCACCACTTACCGGCCGGGCTACAAGTAATCAAAATACATCCCCCTATATTGCATTCCAGGAAATCTATTTAAAATAGTTTAATTTAATATGTATATTATGTGCCAAAACTTGAGTTACCGGGTTCAAATATCAAAACTTTCCAATTTATAACATTATAGATACCTCATTGTCGATACCTCATTTTTAAGGCAGATGTTTTTGACTCCTATGATACTTTGTTCTCAGCGCTGTCTCCCACTACCACAGCTAAAGCGATTCTACTGTACAACTCTAGAAACACATAACAGAAATTGGCCAAAATTGTCAGCAAAATGAAGATGTATTAGTTGGCTAGGAAAGTTAATACCTCACAAGTGTTGAAAAGTAGTGGGAATAAATAAAACTAATAGAAAATTAAACATAAATGGAGTGTAAAGGCGTGGTCAGTTTGTAGAGTTGGCGGAGTATTGCATTCAGACTTGTTTACGTTCCAACATGTGCTGGCATCTTGTGCAAACTAGAAAAACTAACGTCACAATTAACCAATAGTAACGCAGTAATGTGATAAAAACAAAATGGAACGTACAGCATAAAATTGAACCACAGCTATTTTAAAAAAAAAATCTTTCATTCTGCTTTCAAACTTTTTCACTTCTATACTTTTGATTATCATACAGGGGAAACTGATTTAGTTAAACGGGATACAATTTTTGATTAATTAATTGTCTGTTAAGAATAAACTAAAACTATTAAATCTTTTAAGTTAATATAAATCTCAAAATTTTGAAATGATAAACTTAGGTCGTCTGATATCTCATTTTAAATGTCTCCAAACCCTCATCATTTTAGCGCAAAATGTTTCCTATTTTGGTTTTTACAGTTTATTTTATTGTAGCTACTCTGTACATACGACAAAAATTAGATTTGTATTAAAGGATGGCTAAAAACATACCCTTGCAGAAAAGGTGAGCTAAGGGTACTTTCCCTTACTAAATGTGTGTAAGTTGTTATATTACTTTTAATTAGCAAATATGTAATTTCTGAATTTATAATTGCTACCAATGTGTTGGGCTTTTAAAATCCTAGCGGATTATAAACCCTGGGTTGCTGACAGAAATTGGTCGTTCTCTCTGTATAATCTACAGGAGGTTGAAAATAGTTTTCCATTTTGTTGCTAAATGTCCGATATTGGCCGCTTTAGATAATATTCGTTTTTAAAAGGGGAATTGAACAAAGAAGAGTTTTTAGAATTTATGATTGGATGGGATCTGGATAGGATTGAGAAATTTGTAAACAAGGAAATTGAAATTTAGATGGAATTTCATCACACAATTTTAACTGTTCATAATTGTACTATATCCGTTTTGAAGTGCTCTGAGTTCTGTCTGTCGCCACTTGCTTGTCGAATGAGCTATGTAGGCCTACAACACAATGGCTTGAACAGATTTTAATAAAATTTTGTATGTGTGAGGGGGTATTTTTTGGTTATATCTAGAAACATTTTAAATATTCAAAATTTGGAGGTACAGTAGGTGCTATACGACAAAACGTACAATAATTTTTTTCATAAAAATCTGTTCTAATGATTTTGACTAAATTTTTCTCTCACGTTTTAGATAGATAACGAAGTTTTTTTTTTTTTTTTTTTTTTGTTAACAAGCAACAACTGTTTAAACAATTAATTTTGATCGATTAAAAATTTATAAATATTACTTTTCCATAAATCTTACTAAAAGTATTTTCTCTAACCGATGTTAATTTGTAAGAACAAATATAGCATCAAATCCGTCACTAGGAACAAAATATTTTCTAGCTGCATAACTGTCATACCGAGAGAAACCACTTGGTAGGTGTAAGCTGCTCCTTCATGTGTGACAGTTTCATAGTTGAATATTTGAGCTTCTTGTCAAAATTGATATACTGTTCAAAATTGATTTACTGTTATTAAATTGGCGTCTGCATCAGTTGTAATACCGACTGACATTACTGAGAGTACAGTATTGGTTTATTACTATAAAAAAACAATCATAGAAAGCTTGTTTACAAAAAAAAAGTATTTAAGTAAGCAAGGTTTTGATCAGATCTTAGTAACACACACAATCTGTTATGTTTGGTGAATATTCAAATAATTCAGGATTCTTAAATTTGAAAAACTTCTAGGCTCTGTTTTTGGTGTTACAATTGGTTATCTGCAATTATTTTTAAGTGTAACTCATGTTAAACAATAACTTAACTCTTGACACAGTACAGTCTGGACCAAAACTGGTATCAGGATACTAAGAATATCTAATGGAAAAAGATAAATAGAATGATTTATATTATTTTATATTAAAATTTATAGAGAAAAAAACGTGACTTTACAAAGCCTTTAAACGTCAGCAAAAAATAAATAAATGTAGTTACAGAGATTTTATTGTGGGTAGTTTTATTATGCTCTTGAACTTCTGAGTTCTTTGGCTTATCTTAGCATAGGCCTTATTTCCCGTAAGTTTTCCTCTCAGCCTCTTTCTCTTTCCCTAGTACCTTCTTGCAATAAACATCTCCAAGACCACAAAATGGTTCTGGTTTAATAAGAGTGTGCTAGCACCCATTCACTTAAATTTGTAGGCACATTCATTCCCTCTACTATATGTGCTCTGGCATCCAGAGGAGGGGGTATTGTTTAATTCTTTAAGTTTTTTTAGTCAATCCTATATCATCTTTTGAAATATAGCGTTTTGATGAGTACTTGGCTGTCCTAAAGGACCTGATTGCTGTACCTTCTGTCTAGGTAAAATATAAGCGTTTATCTATTGCGAGAATTTCCGATTGAAAGTTGCGTGTGCACTGTGCCAATTGTTTAGGAATAGTCGATTCTTGTCCCAAATACTTCAGGTCCCTCTCCAGTTTCATTCACATATGTACACAATTTAATGGTGCTCTCCTTTAGAAAGTATTAAATTTCACAGCTCCATTCTATGTTAATATTACCTATATTACTAAATCTACCATCCAAGTTAGTATTAAATTAAGAATTAAATCCTGTAAAAAGTTAGAGAGATTTACTAACCAGTTGCAAGTCGTCTTCTGTCGATTGGTGATTCTCTATCAAAGTCGATTTTTACTAGTCTATTAGAAGCAGCCCGCTTCAATACTGTAAGAATATTGAAAAATAAAGTAATTTTATTGAAAGCTGCGTTAATTTAAACGAAAATAAAGTTTTTCTGTAACCAATAAAAAAATATAATTATAATTGAACACAATTTCTTTTAAATAATACGTCTCAAACACGTTTCACGACTATGTCGCCATCTTAAATGGGTAATAATCAAACTATAACTAATTTATTACATCTCATGCATCAGTAATAAACGCATTATTTGTTTTTATTTCATTTTAAAACAACTCACTATTTCAGTATTTATTTACAAAACAAATGATCTTTGAGAAACCAATAATATATATTTGTAGAAAACGACCATCATCTCCGGACTATAAAAGTTTGAAACAAATGTAATTAAATATTTTTCTGAATTCTGTATTATTTCTTCACCTACAACTATTTTAAATTTCAAAAAAATTGAATTTTCATGGGAACAATGACGTCTTCCATAATTCCACCAACTGTCATTGTATTACTGATAGATTTCAATTTACTTATGTAATAAATAATTACAGAACTATATTCAAAAGATAATTTTGGATATCTTTTTTTCAATGAAGCATAACTGTAAAACTATTATAGATGAATATTTACGAAAAAAAATAATAGTAATGAGCGTTTATTTGGTCTATAATGCAAATACACAGATGTGTAAATATCCAACAAAGAGGAGTATCTTACATACTTATTATTAAAGTTATGCTTTTTTATTATTAAAGTTTTGATTTATTTGTATTTGCAGAAACTATTAATGTTATTAAAATTAAACCAGATTTACTACTTTTTTAGTTTTGAATCACTTTTCTCTGCAGTATAATAGTTAAACGTTTGTAAATAACATTGATAAAGTTCTATATTACCTAGAGAGTCCGTCGCGTGACTTCATCTTTGAAGCTATCTTAAGATAAGTTTCTACAACATAATACCATCATCAGTTGATAATTCAAACTATAAACCTAGGATCGTTGATTAAACAAGTAGATTAACACAATAACACGGCAAAAATACTTCACAATACATCAAAAATACAATTACAAATTAGAAAATGTTTCTCCAACATAGTCTAATATTTACAAGATGATCCAGAACAGTTTAAAATTGATTTAAATTTTAATTTTTAATTATAATTTAAAAAGTGCAATAACACAAACACACACGCACACAACAAATGAAAAATATCCAATCTAGATACTGATGCTAATATGTATATATATCACACGATATTGGTTCTGTTTATCTAAATATAGAAGTAAATGTTAGTTATGAGCCACTGATAAATGCAACATTTTATCTCGTAATTACTGCGGTCCCAGTCATTCCACCTTTTTCTTATCTATAGCCCAATAGTACAACCACACATACATTCCATTCTTAGTTATTACATGTCATTTTTAAAGAACTATTTCATGAATGCAATATATTTATCATAATTTATTTATATGCTTTATTTTTATCTTGGATCTTGGAATATAGCCTATTTTAAGTAAAGCTCTTTCCTGTGTGCAAATGACATGTTTTTTTGTTTTTTAATATATACACATGAAACATATAACACGTACATGAGTGTGCAGAAATAAAACTATATTTATATTATAGAAACATGATATAAAAATAAAATAAAATGGAGAATATTGTTTCTGTGAATATCAGTTTTCTTCAACGTTTTTAATCCTACCAAACTTAAGATGCATTTTTAACTTTTTAAGTGGTAATATAATTGTAATTAAGATTTATTACACATAATATTCTTTAAGATTACAGTAGAAAGAATACAATTTTTCTCAATGATAACATTTAAAAATAAACGTAAAGTCTGGAATAAGAATGACAAA
>CAUPSG010000818.1:0-45861 GCA_963513935.1 Aphrophora alni
GCGAGAATTTGTTCACAATCATTCAAACTATAAATAGAAAGTTATTTGAAATAATTTACCCACGTCAGCTTGTAGAGGGTTTATAAGTAAAAATAACTAACTCAAATTAAAAAGTTTTGTAGACATAGTAACTGATTCTGTGACTCTGCAACCAACTAACAAGGTAATAACTAACTATTGCTTGGCAAACAGTTTTAAAAGAGATGAGCCTTGCCACGCGTCCTAGATCCAGGGTTTATATTATGTCACCAGGGAAACCTTTAAGTAAATGTTGTTTAACCTCAAATTAATTAAGTTTTTATACTTTCGTAATTTTTAGTGTAACTTTTCTTCTTTCAAGTTTTAACTTTTATGTTTAATTTTTATTTTTTCTTTAGATAACACTTATTTCATGAGTATAATTTCAACTGCTTTTTTACTAAATATACAGTGTTTTGAAATTCAAATTAAACTTTTGCCCAGATTGTAAGAAAATTGACGTATGTTAAATATTGGTAAGAAAAATCAAAATGCTCCAGGCAACGTTTACCACTTTATCTTCAATGTCTAATGATAAAATAGTGTAATAGAAAGTTTTTTATATGAGGCGCTGGATTCCAAACTGTTCCTCATCCACCTAATCTCATTTTCGGTAAATCAAGAAAAATTTCATTATTATTATCAGCTACAAAAATAATGCATGTTTTGTTACCCAAAAATTAATAAAAATCATTGGATTACTTTAAAACATACTTAAACATATCAAATATAAAGATACATCTTCTGTGAACAATGTGGTGAATTTCACAATAATTTAGTTTAATATTCCCTTAACAACAAGCTTAGGAAAAACGTAAATAACTAAATTCCAAACACAAATGGATAATAATTTGTTTAATCCCTTATAATTTCCTGATGTACATTGCAATAACAAACTTATCATCATCAGAGGACAGATACTTCTAAACTGTTTCATGAAACTCCCTCTGATGATGATATCTTTTTTATTGAAACGTACATCAGGAAATTAGAGGAATAAACAAATATTTATCCATTTTTGTGTTTGGTTTTTAAGTATTTGCATTTTGTTTTTAAGTTTTGGGTTAAGGCAGTTTTTAACTATATTAAAAAATAAATCATTTACAAAGAAACCCAAAATTTAAATTCTTAAAATGTCTTGCTTTCCCTTTTGTTTTGAAACCAAAACTTTCTTGATCATCGTCGCCTTACAAAAAAAATTAAATAAATGAGGCTAAATAAAATCCAATGTGCTAGATTTTATGTCAAAGAAAATTAGGATTCCGAAGTTATTGCTAAAATATTTTGAATCAGCCTTCTTTGTCGTTTTAAAAACAGATATTAGAGCGCCATTATGACACTTTACTTAGTTATGTATTACAAAGTACGAACATAAGACTCAGTAGTACCTCTAAATGTATTGCCCTAAGAGTTGGTTTACGAAGCATTGTACGACAAGTTAAATTGTATTAATATATCAGGGGGTTTTACCTAGTAGGATAAGTTTTGTTTAAAGGGGTACACATGTTTTTAAACTTCGCAATTGACAATAACTAAAATATGGCTTCGGTTTAGTCTAAACAAGACACGTACTATTATACACAGAGTGTCTAAAAAAGATTTCCTAAATTTATCCAGGCTATTATATAGGTGAAAATTGGAAAAAAAAGTTCCAATAAACATAAGTCCCGTAACGCTTAACCTAACCTAACCTAACCTAACCTAACCTAACCTAACCTAACCTAACCTAACCTAACCTAACCTAACCTAACCTAACCTAACCTAACCTAACCTAACCTAAATTTATCCAGGCTATTATATAGGTGAAAATTGAAAAAAAAAAGTTCCAAAAAACATAATATAATCGGTAATAAATTATTTTTATTACCTTTATAGTTCCGTCATGTGACTTTGTGTTTGTCTTATTACAAAGACGTGTTTCGGAGTCGTAGCTCTATCTTCAGTAATTTCACTCCGTAGAGGTCGTTAAAACATTAAACATAACAAAAATAATAACACTATACACACAAATGTATACACGTGAAATTACCGAAGATGGAGCTACGACTCCGAAACGCGTCTTTGTAATAAGACAAACACAAAGTCACATGACGAAACTATAAAGGTAAAAAAAATAATTTATTACTCATTATATTATATAAAGTGACTTGGACCCCAAACAATGACCATAAAGTAAACATAAGTCCGGTAACGCTTAGAATTAGAATTATCCGCCATTTTGTTTTTATTAAACACGTGATATCTTTGGAAATAGAAAAGATATTGAGCTCAAATTTGGTGTACATATTTAATCCGTAACCTTTTACTATTCGTCAGAAAAAAACCTTTTATTTAATTTACATTCTAAATGGCTGGAACAATATTTTGCAGACACTCTGTATATATAAAGTCTCTACTCACTTTGCTCGTGTCGGTGTCTCAACCTCAGCGGGTCGTAAAGTTGTATATACATGAAAAAGCCTCTCATTTCGATCTTATTGGTGACTCGTCTTTGATGGATCTCATAAATATACAAACATCTCATTGTCTTAGGTCAGGTTTCGATAACGTTATTGGCTATAACTTCGCAGTTTGTCTTGTAGAAAGGTTTTGTTGGTACTATTATATGTGGAAGGGAATTCTACAAATGTTGATCTCATTTAGTGTGATATAGGTTGAATAACACAAGAGATATGAACAAAAGAGGCTGCTATTTTGGTATTTTCGAATGATTTAAAAGAATGCCATTAGGTTTTCACTGTAGTTCTTTAAACAAAAATTCATATTCCTATCTTAATTTTTGTGGTCGCTATAGTTCTATAATTGTAACGACGACGGACGGACGACATCTCAATAATAACTTTTTGTGTATCCTGATGTCGTTAACCGGAAGTCAAGTGTGGTTGGTTAAGAAACTTACTCCAAACTTCGTTTACTGGGCACGTAAATGTATAGTTTCCATGATTGAGATTTGGACAGTAGTGAAACAAGTGAAGGATATTCCAAGTGTCCTAAAAGTCCCACCCCCTATATTTTTTTTTTATTAATGGAAATAGACAGATTTGCTTTAGGGAAAGTTTAGACAAACAAAGGAGGAGTTTTTTGAAGTATCGACATTTTCAACCCTTACTCCCAAAATGGGGTAGTTTGGGGGTAAGTCAAGAATTTTAAATAATAACCCCTTTTGAGTGATACCTCATTTTAAAGGTCTTTTAAAAATAAGAATAATGGCGCAAACTAGAGGTCTCTAAGTTCATCCTATCCAACATAGCGACCAATCGAATTGCGAATTTTACGTTAATAATTACACCGAAAATGTTTTGAAACATTCCGAAGCTTTTGAGTCCAGAATCTATTTCTGCCAAGAAGTAAATGGTAGCCATTTCCAGAACTTAATCTGAGTTAAAACAATGTAAGGCTCTTACCATCAGTTTACCAAGATAGATCAGTTTTTAATGTATAAAAACAACCGGAGTTTGTAGGTTAACATTCACAATTCTATTGGTCGCTATGTTGGGTAGGACGAACTTAGAGACCTCTAGTTTGCGCCATTATTCTTATTTTTAAAAGACCTTTAAAATGAGGTATCACTCAATAGGGGTTGCTATTTAAAATTCTTGACCCCAAACTACCCCATTTTGGGAGTTAAGGTTGGAAATTTTGATACTTCAAAAAATTCCTCCTTTGGTTGTCTAAACTTTCCCCAAAGCAAATCTGTCTATTTCCATTAATTAAAAAAAACAAGGGTGGAACTTATAGGACACTTGGAACCTATATATTTAGCTTTCCAACCAGCGTAGACTCAAAACATTTATATTTTAACCCTTATCAACTACAACATTAATAAAACAGTAGAACGATTTCAAGCTCCGTATGTTAGTCTTATGAAAATCTTTTTCAATCATCTTAAATCTCGTAAACTTATTTTACTTTTAGATACGTGTATACAACGTCAAATTTGGAACACGCTGGATTATAATTCTTTATTATTATTAGCGGTTTACAAACAGTGTTTTCCTTCTATTGGTAAATCAATATCATTAGATAATATTGACAAAATACAATTATAGTTTTGTGCAAATGATAGTTTGAATTTTAACTAACCAATTACCCATTTATTATATTATTTATTATTTACTTTTCGATTTGAAAATGTCAAAATTGCAAGCGGCTGTATGAATTAGGTTCTCCTTTATTTTTCTTCCTATTTAGTGGAAAAAACTTCTCGGTCGTGTTTACCTTATAAAAAACTTAAATAAAATAACAGTCATAGAATATTGCAATGGAATTAGCGTGGGAAGAGAAGAAGGATTGTTCAAGAAAAAATGTTTAGGTGTATTGAAAGAGAGGGATCTACCCCAAGACTACAAGAAAATAGGCGTAGATACAGCTAGGATTCCTCGTAATTGGCACTCCGGTACACACAATATTGGCCACTGAAATAGTTATGCCCTAGTATTGCACACCCAAGACACTATTTTTCTTCCTATTCATGTTTTCAAACTTGAACAAAGCAAGTGAATTAGGAACGCGGCAGCGTTTCAACCATGAAATCACTTAAAAGTTAGTTATAATAGCAAACAATCGAAGGTCACAAAGGATGTGAGGAAAGCGAATGGTAGTTATTTCAGACCATTCAATTATAAAATCAACAATTGAATTAAAAATAATTTATTCATTTCAATGCTTGTATGTTTTTACCAGCTATATTGTTAATTAAAATAAAAACCACTGAAAATAACAAAGCAACCCAAAAATATTAAGGAAAATAACCGGAACCAAACTGTCATGTTGTTAACAAATTCAAACGTTTTAGGTACTCTTCTTATTACCTTCTTAGTGTTTACCTACACTTAGCTACTGGAGACGGTGACAATGACTGAAAAATCATCTTAAACTTAGATTTTTCGGTAGAAATGTTTTTTAAATAATATTTCAAGTGAAAAATATACGACCTGAACTGGGAGTTGTACCCAGGACCTTTTGGCTTTACGCACCAATGCTCTACCAACTGAGTTATCCTTAGTCGCTTCCTTGCATAGAGCGTACGGTTTTCACTTGACTTTATTCGCTTGTAACGTGCTAATTCATTTTATAACGAGAAAATTGCAGCAAAAAGCTAAGTTAAGTGAGGAGTCTACCCACTATGCTGGGAAGCGACTAAGGATAGCTCAGTTTGTAGAGTATTGTTGTGTAAAGCAATAAAATACTAGGTTAAATTCCCAGTTTAGGTCGTATATATTTCACTTGAAATATTTTTTAAAAATTTTCCAACAAAAACTCTAAGTTCAAGATGACTTTTTAGTGATTTTGACCATTTTAAATGGCTAAGTGTACTTAAACCTTTTAAGTACCTAAAACATTGATTTATTATTTTTTTTATTATCTTAATTTCTTTGTTTCTTTCTTCTATTTACAGTAACAATATTTACAGAAATATAATGACAATTTATAAAGTTGATACAGTTTATAATTTAAACTTCATTTACAGATAATTTTTGAATTGTAAAAATAAAATGAATGTATATGTCTCATTTTTATTGCATCACAACTAGTACATTTAATTAAAACACTTTTGTAAATTTGTATATACAAGAAATTTATTCAAAAAAATAATTTGGGTATAAATTTTGGCTAATAAATAAAAATCGGGGTGGATTTTAAAACGCTACTGAACACTGTTGTAGTAAATATAAATATTTAGGAATTTCCTTGAGCTTTAAAAAAAAACAAAAAAAAAAATTCTATTTAATTAAAAAACCTATCAATGATACATGAACTTTCACAATTATCCATACCAAAAGCGCAAAAAATTAACATTCTAAGAAATATTTAACAAGAAATTTGTTAACAACGTGACGATTTTGTTGCTGCTATTGTACTTAATATTTTTGGTTTGCTTTGTTATTTTGAGTGCAATTGTTTTCTGTTTTAATATACAAACATTTCTTTATTTGTTTTTGTTAATGCTTAGATACACATTTTTTCTTATTATTATTATAGTCCATAGTAAACAACTGTCTTGTGATAATCATTGCCACAACAGAGCATAAAATAAAGACTCCTCCCCTCCCCCCCCCCAGTCCGCGAATACGCTATTAGTATCAGAGTAGTAAGAGAAAAAAGAAAAATCTGTTTGAAGAATGAACGGTAATGATAAAACCCAAGATTATATTATAAACATTAAAGATACAGCTAAGCTACCTCGAGATTGCATTACCCTTTATCACTATAAGTAAGCCTCTAAGGGATATAGTATCTATCATGGGCGAACCCAGCGAGGGGCAGGGGGGCAGTTGCCCCCTGGAAGCAAAAAAATAAATCTTTATTATACATTTTGTTGCTGGAATTTAATACAATTCTTGAAATTACTATTTTAATAATCAATTGTATATTGAATGACCATGGCTTGCCCGCCTTGCCCCCCCCCCCCAACCTAGTTTTGATCCTGAGTACGCCCTTGCTATCTATACAATTAATATAATCAATCTAACTTCAAGAAACAATGTCCTACGCTAAAGTCAGTGTAAGGATTGATCTGCTTCTAACATCTTGGTTTTTTGTTTTGTTTTAGAAATGGAACGAAAATGGATCACTTACAAGTTCTGGACAGTTTACTAAAGAAGGACTACGACAGACGAGCCACGCCTACGAATCATTTGAGTGAGTATTTCACCCCCTCCCAACCCAACTACCCCCCCACGTTCAACTTGAATTAAGTACTTCTATTGTTGTGTAAGGGTTTGGTGATGTGTCAAAAGGTTGAATGAACAAAGGTGGTATATCAAAATAATTATAAATGAATCTGGCCGGCAAATGATTTTACAAATATTTATAAAACCAATATAAATTTTTTGTCGATAAATTCTATAATTTTCATCTTAAAGATGTGGGGATGGAACTTTTAGATTTAAAATTAAAATCTGAAAGTTGATAATTAATAATGTCTATGACACACTTAATATGAACTAAAAACTGTTTAAAGGTCACACAATTTTGATATTTTTAATTATATTGGTTTAGTATCATAGCATGTTATAGTTCCTGTCGTTATTTCATGCAGACGATAAGACGACAGACGGACGGGATGTCAAAAATAATTTTTTAGGTCATGAAGATAAAAAAAACGAAGGTAGAATTGTTTTACAATTACCAAACCTATTATACACTTTTTTTGTAAAAAGTAAAATATCTGTCAATAGATTTATAGTGGGCAAACATTTTGCTATCAATAATTTTATGATAGTCTGTGTTTATATCTGGGATGAATACATTGTTTAAAATAAATTAAGGAATAACACCTGTACTTCGTATGTAAAATATCCACTTTAATATTTATTTACGTTTATAGTTCAGAGAATATTGTTTTTATAAGTAGTTGCACAAAAGAGAGGAATACTTCCTAATATGGCTGTTCCTTTTATTTCAAAAGCGTCTTTGTAACAATAAAATTAAGGTGAAAAGTTGGAGGTTTTTGTTGTAATAAAATCAAGTTGATGAAATTCACTTTAGTTTAAACAGAACTAAACGTCATTTTTCTTGTCTCATCAAGCATTTTAAAATAATATTTCCATAAACTATTTGTCCCCATTTTAATTTTCGACTCATTTTCTAAATCCAAAATTATAAAACTCCAAGCTCATACAATCAGCCTATAATTACAAAGCAAATTGCCGCTAACTCTATTTATTTATCGTTATAATTTATAACTAACTATAGGGAGAGCGAGTTAATTTCAGCCATGTTTGTGAATATAAAAAAATAACTGAAAAAAAATCATAGCAACTAGACCATGTAATAGAAAATTTAAGGGTTTGCTTACAGATTAGTATATTGCACCAAAACTCCTTTTACTAGAAGCAATAACAAGAGTTGAGTCAATTGCTATTAAAAGACTGATTGCTGAAAAAACTTACTGAAACTTTTTTGATTAATACTGTATAAGATTTAAAAATTAATTAAGTATATTTTTGGTATTCTTTTTTAATGTATTGGCTAATTTTGCAGTGTTAAAAACATGCCAAATTCTAAAGGTTGTAGCTTGTTTCGGGGTTGCTAGGCGGCTTTTCATCGGTTGAAGTGGCTAGCTTATTGAGTTTCTTTGAATTTAATTCTAGTTTTTGTAACCATCATCAGATGCTCATTATAGTGAGTACAGATTGGCAATGACGAGGTATTGCAGCTTGATTTCTACTTTTGATAATGTCGCCTTGGGTTAGATATATCTCTTTCACCTATCCTAATAATTTTCTTTTGACCAATTCTTATTCTTTTTCGACTACTAGAGTATTCGTAGAATAGGGGGGTCTTTGTTTTATATTCAGTTACAAATATTTACTTAAGGTAATGTTGACCAACATCCAGCTTGTTTTCATAATTAAGTTTACGTTTACATTGCAAATTTAATCAGTCTAAACTGCAGTACACAAAACAATGTCCATTATGCAATATTGTGCAGTGGTGGAAATGTCTCATTATACAATACTGTGTAATGCAGTGTGATATATCATTCACTGCCTTCTAACCTAGATTTGGAATTGATTTTGATGAAATTACGTTCACCAATTTCCATTCAATTAAACAATTAAATAGTTACTGCAACCTTAGAATTCAGAGGCTACATGTGATAACTGATTTGATCATGTGCTTGGCTAGCTGGATCTACTGCTTATGTTTATGTAGTCTTTAGATAGATTCTTTTTTTCATCTTTCAATTTTTTCTGAACTTGTCGTCATTAAAATTATTCGAGAGAAAAGACAATCTACTTCAAATATATAACTTTTTTTAAATGTTTATACTGAATGCCGGAAGTTTATAAGAGAAGAAAAATCTAATTTATTAAAATTGTGAATGGGGTTTGATTTTATACTATCCATACGAAAATGTATTAAACATAAATTTGCGTGTGTTTCAACAGAATTTTAATTAATTCAAAATTTTGTAAATTAAGGTTATTATCAAAAAACACTAATCTACAAATTACAAATATACAAACTGAAGTATATTTTTAAATCCGATCACATTTTCTACTCACATGTAGAAGCTTCTCAATAAAACATGCTATAGACTTATCTTAACTATAAATTAAATAGATTACTATTATATCATGGAGAAGTTTAAACACACTGATGTCAGATCAAATCTACTATAAATTTCATTTCGGGGCTTTTGTTAGTACAACACTTTTTTTAACCACACCCTTATATTCCTGTAGGAATTTCCTTTACAAACTTTAAATCAAACTTAGTCTAACAATCCAATACATTCAATTCAATTGTTAGAGTACCTTCGTGATTATTTTTAACTCTCACTCTATTCTCATCTCTATTCCAATGTTATTTAGTCTAAAATGAATTATTATGCGAATGAGCGTTCACCCTCTATTGTTGTTTAAAATTTTCAATCTATTGTGTTATTAATTTATTTCGTCGATGTCGGAAGAGAACAATTGTTGGTCAAGAGAGATCTTATAGGAATAATGTAACAGACGGATTTAATTCAGGACTACATGGAGAAAATTGAAGATCCGCCTTGGGTCCTTAAGGATTGCTACATTCGTACACACTATAATACTCCTTCGAGGGTCTTAATAACATGGGTTCCTCGAAAAAAATTACATTATTTCAAACTTAACAACATAATTTGTCAGATGAAAACGTTTAAAATTTTTTAATTATCTATTTCCGTTTAAATTTTTAAAATGGCTGCGGTTTAATGTATTTAAATATCATATCTATTTTACGTTTCACATTTAAAAAATTTTAATTTTTTCTCACTAATGGAAAAAGATATCAATAACGCTAACCGCATTATGTCCAAATATCCAATATATAAAATTGATTGTTTTATACAGTTTAACTGACACACCTCACTAAGCAAAGTGACAACGGTGATTTTAATTTCACGTTTAATATCACATACTATAACGCTGTAAAATAACAAATAACGCGATGTTCAACCAAAATAATATTTCATATTCAGTTGTCTGCGAGAGCATTTCATATTTTACGAGTCCCTCACAGAGAGATACGAGTGGAGATTGATTTCATGTTTGTTACGAGTTGCAGTAAAAGTGTAAGGATTAGTTGCCATGGAGTGCTCATTGTGCTACATACAACTTTACGTGTTTGTTCTAATATTTGAGCAAAACTACGGTTTAATCTGAACACATTTTTGGACTTGGAAACTCGACGGTAAACAACAGCACGTGGTATATAGTCCTCGCATGATCTAGGATTACCCACACAACCTTTCTATTTATACGCCTGGAAATAAACATGTTTCATTACGACAGTGTACTTCATTTCACTTAAGGCTGTTCAATACTAGAATTAAACCAATCCATGGAGCACTTTTCAATGTTACCACTTTATTAAACATATATAGATTACACTCTGGGGCTACGGGAGTGTCTATGCGTGTGACAATCTCTGGGGACTCTAGCTTTAACGTCACCTCTTTCATGTGTTATATTTTAAATTCGTCTCTTTCATGTTTCCAATCTGATCGCTCTTGAGCAACTCTTGTTGTCTTCCTTCTGTGAAATTAACAAAGGATTCGAGAGCTATCTTTATTTTATGTTCTTTTTTCCTTTTTTTTTGTAATGCTGTAATGACCGAGATGTTTTTCATCTTTAATCAAAAAGTAAAAAAAACTTACTGTTACTTTATTACATTAAAACGTTTCAGTAAGATGACACACTATTATAGAATCACAATTATATATATATATATATATATATAAAGTTCTTCGAATGTTAATCTACAAAAGTAAGCAGTTTATTGAAATGCATTATCGATGAAATAAAATAATTTACCTTCAAAGTAACAGATTGCAAACACAAAGTGAATTGATGATTATTTGTAGATAAAGTAAAACAGCTGACATAGATTGCAGTATGGAATAAATCTCCATAGAAAACAATTTACTAGCATAATAATATTGAACAGCTTATAAAACAATTTTTTTCTCACTGTGATTATTTTGACTTTAATGTTTTTAAATTTTTTTTTATATATTTATTTTAAATTACAACTAAGTTTTGTCATAGCTTTTCTAGTCAAACTTTATATTAATTTTTACGATGATTTAGAGAACCATTCAATGTTCGAATACTAAATATTACCAACTCTGTTCACTTGTTATTGCAGAGTTGCAATTCCAGAGGCTTCTTCCGATTTAAGCGTCACACAAATTGGTTACTAAATTTATCATCTTACTATTCTTATGTTTCATCAATATGCATTTATGCTTTCCTGTTTACCTCTTGAAATCTTGAAGACCATTACGTATAAACCATGCTGCATTACCAATATTTCGAAGAACCCTATTCTGATAACTCTGGTATATTGACGTTTGTCTTCTTATAACTGTATTTGATTCCAAGTTTTTTTTTTTTTTTTTTTTTTTATATTCGCCAATAAGACAAGTAAGAAGTTTATCTTGTAGATATAGATTAAAATCTCTTTCGAGTAAAGAGTTTATTAAAACTTTTAGTTTTAAATTTTTATACAAATATTATAATAATATTTTTAAGTGTTGATTTATGTGTCACAAAAAGAATAATATCCAATATATATATATATATATATATATATATATATATATATATCGTTAGTAATTCGTTGTACTAATGATATTAAATATTACTCCTTATTAAAAAGAATACTAGAAAATTACTGTTAGTCCTCAAATTAATAAAGTCTGGCAGACGCCAAAGTATTTTAATTTAAAAAGTGAGATTTGTAGAGATGGTTTACAAATTTGTGGTTGATTATTTTTTTCTAAACTATAAAGTGATTACTTTAATTAAGAAAAAAATCAATATTAAATAATTTTTTTTAATAATAAAAACTTATTAATATATCACATTAATTAGAAAGATTTAATTAATTACACTGTTCAATTTATTTTACATCATCACTGAATAAATAACAACGTTTATATACTTTTAAACGTTTTAAATACTTGTCTGCTTTTATTGATAAACTACTAAAATAGATTTTTCTTAATTTTATTAGGGTCTTATAATATAAGAGCATTTTAATAACCCATATTAAATTTTATATACTATCTTAATTTGTGTGCTTGCTAGAGCAACGACGACAACGACTACTATTAAAAAAAGTTTTTGTTTGTTTCCAGAGCCCACAATCCGTGAAAATTAGTCTAATAACAGAGGTAGAATTTTATAACGATTACCAAATACTGTACTATACTTTCCTGTACTGAGTGTTCTACTATACTGAGTAAATAAACCCAAGTTACTAAAATTTGTGGTCTAACTAAAACCTAATTCTTTTTTTCTTTTCTTTTTTCAGACAACGCTACAACTGTCTACTGTGAACTCTACATCCGCAGTTTCGGATCCATTAGTCCTGTTACAATGGTAAGTGTAAGCTTTAAAATATGTGTAACTAAAATATAGATGAAGTGGATATAATGCTTCCTCAATGCACTAATTAAGTGAAGTCTGTCCACTAAATTATTAAAGTCTCGTGTGGAGCGACGACTTTTCTGTAACCACCCATAGAATAACTGGTCGACCAAATAAATTTTGGGACTAATCAGGAAAATCCGTCATTCACACAAGTTTGGACACATATCAAGTTTTAATAACACTAAATGCTTTTAACTCTCAAAAAATTAGCTGCGAGATTCTGGTTTTCGAATATCAGATAACAAAAGTACGCAACTGTCGATAAGAAATTAATCCTCCAGCTGTCGAGATTAGGGAGTTTGCTCTCTAAAATCAAAACACTTGATATTCAATAATTATGATTATTCCCTAATAATCGTCCTTCTGTTGTTCAAAGAAAAGAGCCACCATCCTGGCTGCTTCCTATACACTTAAATTCCGAAAAAGAACCACTGATTTCTCCTTTCTCTGTCACCTGAAAAGAATTTTTAAACAAAGAACTTTTTTATTTCCTTGAAAGTTAAAAACCTCTTGGTCCTCATCATTTATTTAAAAATATTATGAAATTAAGACCTCTTGCCCTCGTGTACTCCAATAGCATAGAGATCGGAAGATAACAACTTTTGGTTAAGAGCGACCTCATAAGAAAGATGTGACGTAGGGTCAGGTTAGAGGGAAAGGAAGAGAGGTGCAGGGAACGTGAAGTTGGCCCTGAAGTAGGTCGAGTCGAGCCGGAAGGCGACTGGTTGATTATGGAAGAGGAAGGATTTGCGACTCGGGAAGGTTTCGAGGGCTTGGTGCGAGGAATGATGAAGGAATAACGAAAACTAGGAGTGTGCTGACCCTGAAAAGAGCCAGTTGGCCTTAGGTTAGGTAAGGAGAGATAGGACGTGATCTGGTCTCTATGATGGATGTTCACCCACTAGTTCACCCACGGCGCCAAAGCACCTTCAAATTCCTTTTCAGGAGGCGACTAGGGTGAAGCAAGTGCTGTCGTTGTCCGGATTTCTCTGTTTAGTTTCCCTTACGGGAAGCCACGGGGTGAGTCTGGAAGAGGCGACGACACTGTACAGGAGTGAAGTGTAGGAGCCGGGTGGTGTATGAAATGATCCAAAACCTGTATTGGTTGAACAGTTGGTATGGGCAGGTGGCTCAGGATTGGCAGCAAGTGAGGTGTGATTGAGAGAGTCAAGATGGTGCTGGTAGGTGTCCAGGTTGATAAGTGATGTGTTCTGAGTTGTCCACTGCAGGTCTCCAGGAGGAGGTGTGGTGCCAGTGGGTCTCCTGGTTGACAAGTGATGATTTTGTCTTTGAGAAATGGGTACTTATACAATTTTGGCTCTGCTAGCTTGTAGCTTAGCTTGCCTAGGATTGGTTTGCTCCTAGACAATGAGCTGTCCATTGTTAAGTTTCCCGAGAAGCGAACCAATCTCATCGTGCGATGTGTGTGAGGTTGGTTCGGAGTTTCGTCGCGGATTTACCATTGTTGTGGCCGCGGACTTTTAGATGCTCGACGCGAGCTGTCGGCCAATCAGAGTCGAGAAGCGTGTGCGGGTCTTGTATTGTGAGATTGGCCGATGTAGAGCCGTTTTAAGGCCGGGGAATTGATGCCTGTGAGTGTTGTCAGGTTTTGACGTGTAGATTGTGGAAAACTAGTGGGGTGAACTAGTTCCCTCCGTGGTGACGTTAACAATTAGTAGTGAAGCATCTAACTCAAGATTCGATTAAAGGTGTAGATACAGTCTACCTAGTTGTACTCCTTGCTTCATCTGCGTTAAATATCTCTTTTTCGTATAAAGGTTTGTCTGAGTTCTTTTCCTATCTCAACGCCGTTTGTGTTTTCAACGGCTCTCCGATATTATGTCATTTTTCTCCTGCTGTTATTTTTTTAAGTCAAGGTTTATTAACGTTGAGCGACAAGAAAAATTGTAGTGAATTCATTTAAAGTGAATTCGGTCGCATATCTAATCGTCTGCTTCCGTAAGTGCAAGTTACAACAACCCTCATCTCGCCGACAGCGAGTTTAAATCTTATTTGAAGTACAGCCAGATAGCTTGGAAGAAGACAAGATTATACCAGACTGTATTGGGTCTTGTCAGGTCCAACACTTACAATTCCGCGAGTATAAGCGATCACCTTAGTATGTACAATAAACCGTTCTTAATACACAGCAACCACGTACTTGTGGGATGTATTACTTCCTTGATATCATCCATTTGTCGATATTAAAAAGTCTTCAATCTTTTCGCTTTTTTTCAGTTTTCTCAGCCATGACGAGTCTCGAACACATAAACAATATAAAGAAGCCTCCTCTTGATTCTCTCGTGTAACGACTCGACCATCCATTGTCACTTTACAGATGAAATTGATACTCTTACATCTAGAATTTAAATACACAAATATTTACCTAACTTAGTATGCTGTAAGTTAGGTAACAAACGAGATGTGAATAAACAATTTGTTTTAAATTACCACCACTTTTACCATTTTAAATTATATTTTCAGAATATTTACATGGTTCTTTATAAGCACACTTTAGTTTCCTCTACCATATTTAATTTGCTATCAACTTATCCCTTTCCTGAGGCCATCAAATGTGAAGATCAATTAAATAACGGAGACGTAGTTTTGTTGCGATTATCAAACTTACGCTGTACAATCCATATTAGGTAAACGAAATGTGTACATCATTTGTAAGAGAACATATTTAACAATTCTCCAGACCCATCCTTAATGACAGTTCTTATTCCCTTTGTTTATTACCGTCTGGAAAACGCTTCTTGAATATTTAAATATATAATATTTACTTAATTAATTAATTAAAAGCAAACCTCTGTCACGTGATACAATTTAATTAACAGAAATCCCGTGAGATATTACTGAAATTAATGAATTTAATTAAACAAGCAATGCTCGGGCAAATACTTCGAACAGAACATAAACACTTGTTGTAAACAGTAGGTATATTAAAACACTGAAGAGATTCGCTGAGCTCACTTTTTGCAAAAAAAGTGCAGTACAAAATAAAAACAGTCAATATCAACGTCTGCAGTCTTATGGAAGAATAAAGATAAACTGATGTATTACATCGAAATTTGTTTATAAACATCAAAATTATCATTTGTAGAAAATACTAATTACCTGTCCATTATATGAAGTATGTTATAAGTTGTTAGTCACAGAAAATGTCAATCTACATTTTATAACTGATCGACACTTTTCAAGACCACGGGAAACCGAAAAAAAAAAAATATTCTACTTTCCAGTGTGTTTTATCGTCTGTACATAAGCACGTTAGCAACCACAAAAATGAAGATAACAATATGAATTTTGTTACAGGATACACTAGTGTGCTCATACATAACATAAGAGGTAAAGAATAAAAAGTTTTACAATAACTGTATTCTGTTTTATTCAACTCGTAAAAAGCGAATTTATATAAAATTTTGCAGAATTCATTTCTGTATTTATTTAAAAAGTCATATTAGTAGAACAAGATATTATATCCAGTAGGAGAACATTTATTTAAAGATGTTGTTACACGTTCTTTTTGAACCTCTTAATTGTGTTTATCACTACTTTCTTGACGTCAGGAAGATGTGTATATATGGAAAAACCTTAACTCGTTTCGCTCGTGTAAGTGTCATCACATTGGCTACTGTCTTTCATTCTCAACGCTCTTTTTGGTGATAACATATCTGTCATCACAATGAGGTCAAGTGCATTTCAAAACTTGAAGTTGTTGATTCTTTATGTTACAACAAATCGAACACTTACAGTAGGATTGTAACAAAATGTAAAAGCACACAAAAAACGTATTTATAAAACACTTTAATATAATTGGAAAGATAGAATTAATTATGTTATTCCTCGTTTCACTTTAATTTGCATCATCATCAGGTAAACAACGAAGTTATTGATTTTAACGCTTACACGTTTTTACTAGCTAGTAATGTTTAATTAATTATTATTTCAAGTGAAAAATATGCAACCTATACAGGAAATTGAATTGGTATAAACGTATAATGGTTAAAATCAATAAATTTAAAATCATTAATTCACACGTTAGGTCTGCAATTTGAGAAAATATTGATTTCAATGTCGTTTCTAATCGATGTAATTAATTCGATACCTCGAAAATAGCAGGAAAAGTCAATTGAGAAGTTACGTCCTGTGCTGGGAACCACTAAGGATAGCTCAGTTGGTAGAACATTGGTGCGTGAAGATAAGTGTCCGAACTTGTGTGAATGACGGGGTTTCCTGATTAGTCTCAACATTTATTGGTCGACCAGTTATTCTATGGGTCTATTTGTCTATGGGTGGTTACAGAAAAGTTGTCGCTTCAGACGAGACTTCAATAATTCCCAGAGGAAATTGAATTAATTATTATTCATTTTAATTGTACCTTAATATGTAACAGCAAACATAATAATAATTTCCTAATATAAAATATGGGTAAATTATTGAAATGAGATAATAAATTGTAAAACTGTAGAAATTTGAATACGATTAACTGAGAAAAAACTATCTACCTGTAACAGTGCTGGGTACATCTTACATATTGGAAATGCAAAGTGAATAATGATAGACATGAGTTAACAGGTAGAATTTCTAAGTTCAAAATGTTGTAAAATAAAATGAGGTTAATCTAGAACATAGATCAATTGAGTGCGATTTCATACTGTGTAAAACTTATTTAAGCTAATACTAACATACGAATAGTTATAAAATATTATAACGAAACCAATAAGCTTTCCAGTAATGGTCTAATATTTTAAAAAGAATATAGAAATAGATGCATTTGTTGGACACATGTTAAACATTTTATGATAGCCGACAAAGGTGAAGCATTAGGGGGATATGTTATAAATCAGTCAGAACACCATTCACAACTTTAAAGAAAAACACTTAAATAATACCCAGAATCATTGTAGGCAATTAAGTCATAAATAACTATAATATTAGAAACTTAAGGAGAATCACACACAAAACTCATAAAATGTAACGGGACAATAGTTTTCTAAACTGTCACAATTTTAAAACATTAAAACTTAATTGGCTGACAAAAAGTAGATGCTTACGTTCATTGGTTAAAGTAAATTAAGAGAGAGGGAATTAGTATTTTTTAGCATCGACAAAGTAAAAATTATATAGAGAGTCTTGGGGAGAAACTCACACCATAGGGGGGTCGGCGAAGTAAAGCCAAAAGTATTCCTAATGTAGAAATTAGTATTTCCTATAAGTTATAATTCCAGTTTAGTAATAGTAAAGTAATAATTGTTTTTTAACACGTATGTTTTAACCGTGTTTGTTTTTACAAAGTAAAAGTATTTAACACTTTAGTAATCTTCGTTGCAGTACTAAAGAGGTACATCTACAAAGTGTTGAGTGCATCTTCATGGTAATTTGAAGTGAATCATTTTATTGATAAATCACATAGTACAGTGTAGTGTTTGGTGAACATCGTTAACCAGTAATAAAGTGAAAGTTCTTCACTCAACTAGCAGCACTGGATTACTTACAAAGGAATACAACAAAAGTGGATTTGGTATTGTACTAATTATTATAGACTTTAATTGAAAACTAAATTGTTAAAATTGCAATTCTCTGTATTATTAAAATTTCACTCACTGTATTAATTGTTCATTAAAGAGCTCCCCCTGAGCAAATAGTTTAAAATATAAAAAAAACAAAAGTAATTGGAAATTAAGTTAAAATAAAATTAAATATTTCAGAGTTAATGTTAAAGAGTATATTTGGACTTCATCATTAATAACTTTCCTTATGTGTTGACAATCCAAGGTATGACTAATTAATTCATGATTTTTGATTTATATAATATTTTTGAAATTATAATATAATATTTATCGTTAGATAATGGCGCCCAAGTGTCAGGCATGAACAAGCAGTGAGTGAATTAATGTTAGCATAATTGTTAGCATAAGTATAATAAGGTTAATTACAGGAAGTGTATGTTAAATTTAAGAAGAAGCAAACGCCTCTGTTTTAAGGGTACAAGTATGTTGCCAACAAATAAAGGGTCGGGTCAGAACACACCTGAAGTGTTCGAAGTTAATAATCAATTGGGGGAAAGTTTTGATGTTATTTCGGGGAAAGGATTACCAGGGGTAGATAAAACAATAAATGAAGTTAATGTGGCGGGGACAGCGGCGTCGGTAACGTCCGAAAATTTAAATGTAATGGAAATGTTAAAGGCCCTTATGGAACAAAGTAAAAATTTGGAAAAAAATATGGGAGAAAAATTGGATCGGCAAATGGAAAATATGCGGGAAGAAAATCGACAGTTTATAGCGGTATTAAATAATAAAATAGAGGGAGTTGAAAAGTCGGTAATAGAAAAAACTAAGGAATTAATAGGGGAACAAAAGCAACAAACCGATGAATTAATTAATAAGCAGAATGTAGAAATTAAGGTAGTTAAGGAACAACAGGTACAATTAATTAATCAAGTAGAAGGTAAACTAAATATCATGGAAAATAAAATTAAACCGCTGGAAGAAATTGAACAACAACGAATTAATTTAATAAAGAATTATGAGGGTAAATTTAAGGAATTAGAAGATCGGCTAGAATCGGATATAGGATCTAGTAAGGCGGTAGCTGAACGAATGGAAATCAGGTCGTTGGGATTCACGGGATCAGAAATTAACCCAATGGAGTTTTTAGAGGCAGTAACCAGGTTATACGATAAATATTATAAGGGCAAGGATTTAGAGTGGTTAGATATTCATTTTTGTGAACAAGCGCGAATTTGGTGGAAGTTATGTGGTAGAGGCTTACGAGAATTTGAAAAATTCACGGAAATTTTCAAAAACAAATATTGGAACGAATTAAGGCAAGCGGAAATACGAGATGAATTGGAATTCGGACGCTATTACGTCAGTTCAAACCAATCTATGCTAGGGTATTTAGAAGAAAAACTTTTGCTGTATAGTTATCTAGAACCAAGGTTAAGTGAGTTACAAATAATTAGAAAAATCGTCAGACATTTTCACTCAAACGTGGCTACTGCTCAAATAACTAGGGGTATTAAAACAAAGGAGGAATTAATTAACCTAATAACAGAATTCCAACATGCATTTAATAACCATCGACCATTCGAAAGTAAAGGGGAAGAATTGCACCGGGTCAATGCACATAGACAGCAGGGAGAGAGAGAGTTTTATGACAGTAGAGACCGACCATCAGAAACTACACAAAGACACCCTAAGTTTTATGCAGGCCAACGAACTTCAACCAAGACAAGTGTTGTAAGTAAACAATGACAAAACGATATCGAACCAACTGACCTTCCTTTACCCTCCATTAACAACATTTTTACCGATGTACGTGACTTACTGAATAAGGATGAAGATTCCGAAATTACTTTAGGAAACATTAGTATAGAATGTCCTAATATAGATATTAAAATTGCTAATCATGATTATACCGCATTAATAGACACTGGGAGCGAGTATAATGTTTTATCAGAAATGTTTTACCGTAATAATCATCATCTATGGGGAGATCATGCTATATTAAGCGTAGCCAATACGAGGGTTATCGGAGCAATTGGTAATCGTTCAAAAAATATAACAAAACAAATAATACTGAATGTAACCGTTAATCAAGAATCAATTGAAACACGTTTTATTATTGTACCTGGATTAATAAAGGATTGTATTTTAGGTATAGAGTTTATAAATAAAAATCAAGCTATACTTAATTTTGTAGAAAATTCAATGGAACTAAATTGAATGAATTGACAGACAGAAACAGGAAACGAATTCGAGGCATTTTTAATTATTATAGATTACTAAGGAAATATTACGCATAAGGAGTAGAGTAAAATTTTTTAAAAAAAACTTAGGATAGGTGCAATAGTTTACAGAAATTTAAAGTGGTTGATCATATATCTGAACTAAGTAGGGTATATGGAGAAGTCAATTAACTTATTTTTCTGCCAACTAAAGAAGAGTATAAGAGACCATAAATATAGGACAGTACAGGAGCTCCGCATCATAAATCACTGACCGGGTTAGAAAGACCACACTTCATAAATAAGAAAGGGAAGTTTAGGATTGTAAAACCTTCAGTTTGGGTATGAAACTTGTAAAACGGTTGAGCTTGCTTCTGTAACTTGTAAACAAATTTATAATTATTTAGTAAACATATGTCTAAGCTAATTTCTTTTCAATGGGTTTTTGAAACATGTCATGTGATTGTGTAAAATAAGGTATTGTTGTGTACTGTCTGTAGTAGCTATAAGATGACTAGTAATAAGTAATATTTATCATAAGCATTGTTTAAAAATTTGTATTGTTGTTATTGTTAAATAAGGACTGTTATTGTCTTGGGTAGGGATAATGATAAGTTTGTTTTTTAGATATGTGGCTACGTTATTTTAGCTCATTTAAGAAAATAATCTAAAAAAACGGGGGACTATATAACGAAACCAATAAGCTTTCCAGTAATGGTCTAATATTTTAAAAAGAATATAGAAATAGATGCATTTGTTGGACACATGTTAAACATTTTATGATAGCCGACAAAGGTGAAGCATTAGGGGGATATGTTATAAATCAGTCAGAACACCATTCACAACTTTAAAGAAAAACACTTAAATTATACCCAGAATCATTGTAGGCAATTAAGTCATAAATAACTATAATATTAGAAACTTAAGGAGAATCACACACAAAACTCATAAAATGTAACGGGACAATAGTTTTCTAAACTGTCACAATTTTAAAACATTAAAACTTGATTGGCTGACAAAAAGTAGATGCTTACGTTCATTGGTTAAAGTAAATTAAGAGAGAGGGAATAAGTATTTTTTAGCATCGACAAAGTAAAAATTATATAGAGAGTCTTGGGGAGAAACTCACAGCATAGGGGTCGGCGAAGTAAAGCCAAAAGTATTCCTAATGTAGAAATTAGTATTTCCTATAAGTTATAATTCCAGTTTAGTAATAGTAAAGTAATAATTGTTTTTTAACACGTATGTTTTAACCGTGTTTGTTTTTACAAAGTAAAAGTATTTAACACTTTAGTAATCTTCGTTGCAGTACTAAAGAGGTACATCTACAAAGTGTTGAGTGCATCTTCATGGTAATTTGAAGTGAATCATTTTATTGATAAATCACATAGTACAGTGTAGTGTTTGGTGAACATCGTTAACCAGTAATAAAGTGAAAGTTCTTCACTCAACTAGCAGCACTGGATTACTTACAAAGGAATACAACAAAAGTGGATTTGGTATTGTACTAATTATTATAGACTTTAATTGAAAACTAAATTGTTAAAATTGCAATTCTCTGTATTATTAAAATTTCACTCACTGTATTAATTGTTCATTAAAGAGCTCCCCCTGAGCAAATAGTTTAAAATATAAAAAAAACAAAAGTAATTGGAAATTAAGTTAAAATAAAATTAAATATTTCAGAGTTAATGTTAAAGAGTATATTTGGACTTCATCATTAATAACTTTCCTTATGTGTTGACAATCCAAGGTATGACTAATTAATTCATGATTTTTGATTTATATAATATTTTTGAAATTATAATATAATATTTATCGTTAGAATATATTACTAAATTAATCATGTGTTTTGTTATGTATTACATACTGATAAGAGTTGGTCAGCTGAGACTTATTACAACATATGGAAATTAGGGATCTAACCCAAGGCTACATTAAGAAAGATGTAAATCCAGGTACATAATTTGTGTTTTGTCACAGCCCTAAGGGTTAGAATAAACTTACCTAACCAAACCGTGTTCATCTACCTTAATTAATAACAACCATTATATAACTTTCTTTAACCACTGTATACAGCATATATTCCTATTGTGTTACTTAATGTAGGCCTATTATCACATCAGGAATTATTTTAAAGTTTGTATTATTTTCTTTTATTATTCCTATAATTAAAACAACTTTTAGGAATGGTCATTGATTCCCGCCTGTATTCTTTTGTTACACATTCTCTCTCTCTCTCTCTCTCTCTCTCTCTCTCTCTCTCTCTCTCTCTCTCTCTCTCTCTCTCTCTCTCTCTCTCTCTCTCTCTCTCTCTCTCTCTCTCTCTCTCTCTCTCTCATATTTTACGGTATGTTACTCTCACAAAATATAATTCACTTTCAATAATACAATTTTATCTTACTGTTTCAAACAAACATATATATTATCATCAAATCTTAAACTCAGAATGATTCCAACTATTGTGACTCTAGACTCTGACTCAACCTTATATTAGTCTCGAACAATTACAAGTTACATAGGACCTAAAGTTTGCTCACCTTTCCGAGGTCTTCGGATGGTTCACTGGTCTGGTTTGAATCCTCAAAGGTTCTCTAACGCCAAGTTCGTCTTGCCTAGTTTCTAGAACTCTGCAGTCGGTAACCTCCTCAAAGATTGACTTCGTTTCTTTCCAACCAAGTGTCTATATACACCCTATATGGCTCGCGACGTCCACCACACTTGCAAGGCAAGCTATTTTATCAGTTTCTAGCTTTTGTCACAATAATTGTTTATCATTCTGACTTCTCAAAAAACGTAGAGTGTTATTCTAACTAAATTATGTTCCTAATTCATAACACAACAGTAACGGAACATATTTTATTTAGTTTTTCACAGTCTAAGAGTAAAAACTATATTGTTAAAAACATCTGGTCGTTTTAATCTACATGTAGCGTTATAAGGTCTCTTGTTGTTTCGTAACCAAACTAGTTAATTCTCCACTTTTTATTACTTCATAATATTATGTTATTTCACTTGAAATTAGTAACACTTCTGAAAACGTTAATTATCAAATGAAAACAAGCTGATTGTCCGTACAAGCAAATCCTCTAAAAATGTTCAAAAGTTGATAATTGGTCTTATCCAGTAGACTAAGTTTGCTTAAGACAGTTGTTAATCAGGTTTTCTGAAAATCATATTGGTGTATATACTACTTTATTGACGTCGGCCAGACCCTAATGATCTCTCAGAGTCTCCACTTGCTTTGGTCGTATCAGTGTCACAGCAATATTGGAGCTCGAAGCTAAACATATGTGATAGAAACATCACTCTCTACCCTGGTGTCTGTGAATCAGCCTTGGTGGATATTAACCATACCAATATCATATTTACTTAGGAGATCAGGATTAGAAATTACATTTTTAACAATAACTTTGCTAATTGTACTCATAGAGAGGTGTTGATATCTCTAATTTAGTGTGTTTTAACTAGAATATAAATAGGAATATTTTTTTTTTTAAACTGTTTACTTTGTCACCGTTTTAATATTTTTATTTTGAAAATTTTAGTTTGAATATGCTTCTATATGAGGTCGTTTTAGTTCATCATACCAAAAGTCATGTTCCTATCTAATTTGCTTATCAACTATCGTGCTTTAAGTACAGATAACAACAATACAGGAGAAACGACTTTTGGCTTTCTAATGTCAGGAAACCCAAAGATCAATCAAATTCTGATTTTTATATTTCTTGCGATTATCAAACCTATCATGTTCTTCTTATACAAAGGAAGTAATTAGTATTTTCATTAAAAAAATGTAATTTTTATTTTTATAAACTGATTGCCGTCTATTACATCAGTTTATCTTTACATTGCAATAAGAAGGTTAGGTTAGGTTAGGTTAGGTTAGGTTAGGTTAGGTTAGGTTAGGTTAGGTTAGGTTAGGTTAGGTTAGGTGAGGTTAGGTTAGGTGAGGTTAGGTTAGGTTAGGTGAGGTTAGGTTATGTTAGGTTAGGTTAGGTTAGGTTAGGTGAGGTTAGGTTAGGTCTAGGTTAGGTTAGGTTAGGTTAGGTTGGGTTTGGTTAGGTTAGGTGAGGTTAGGTTAGGTTAGATTAGGTTAGGTGAGGTGAGGTTAGGTTAGTTTAGGTTAGGTGAGGTTAGGTTAGGTTAGGTTAGGTTAGGTTAGGTTAGGTTAGGTTAGGTGAGGTTAGGTTAGGTTAGGTTAGGTTAGGTTGGGTTGGGTTAGGTTAGGTTAGGTGAGGTTAGGTTAGGTAATAGGTTAGGTTAGGTTAGAAATTTTTTAAAGAAGTGAGCGCAGAGAATGTAATTTCGTTTCAGTATATATCTCAAAACTTTTGATACATATCAGTGTCAATACGTGTGATAACTATTCACCCGAGCATTGCTTGACTAATTAAATTCATTAATTGCTGTTTTATCTCCCGGGATTTAAGTTAATTAATTTATGTCATGTGACGGACTTAGTTGTAATTAATTAATTAATTAAAAATTTTCCCCAGTAATAATCTAAAGGAATTATGATTTTTTTCTAAAAATTAGGTTAATAAGTCACGACTGAGGTATTGAAATAGGGGTTCCATTTCTTGTATCTTCATAATGTGTGTTATTTTTTCTCGGAAACTGCTAAAGATAACTTGATGGAATTTTTTTACATATTACTTTTTTTAGCTCTTTGGAGAAAACTTGAATTAAAATTACGTCCTAACTTAATATTACAGTACATTAAAAAACAACACTAATCAATTTTCAAACAAAATTAGGAAAAACATTTTTACAAGAAAATAATGTTGAGTTAATTGAAAATATTTTCCTACCTATAGAACAGATTTTCCTAAGCAATTTAAAAAAAAATCAGTAAAATATCCTTCTCCTCTGCTTTAAAAGGTGCATATGTGCTGAAAAATTAAGCAATAGGAAAACAAAATGTAACAACACATATTTAGAATAAAACTCTTTAATAATGACGGTTTTACTTTCATACATGCCAGGAAAACATGCTTTCTCCTCTTAATATTATTCTTCAAGATTTTTTTTTAATTGGTGTTTTTAAAGTATGCTTTAATTTTGAAGGTCATCTTGACACTTTTCCACTTCCGCGATGCCCCTCCGATCCAGCCACGAGACAAATCCGTTGCGGGAGGAGTCTGACCTTGAAAAAGACAGTACAGGTTTGCCACCACGCCCCCCCCCCCCGTGACAGCGATGGGCACTGTGATTATTCTGCAGTTACGCTCATTTAAGGCGTTCATATTGAAAATCATAAATACTCCATTTAATAATTAATTACAGTTGTAAAGAGCGTAATTTAACAAACAATTTAATAAAAAATATACATATACCTTCCTTGTAAACAACTCATCAGAAATTTGCCAACAAAAACTATCCTCCCCCAATAAACGAAGAATTGTAATAGAATTATTTCCCTTTTAAATTGCAAGTACCTCAATTAAAACTAATACTTTTTTTTCTACTGCATCCTTACTATTATTACACAGAAAATAAAAATAGCCTTTAGAGTAAAAAATAAATAACGTTAATGCATCAGTTAATTAAATAAATTATTAAAACAAAAAACTATCGTTTAACTAAGAAAAATAATAAATACAAAATAACGCAAATATAATAAAATTACTTATTTACCCAAATTTATTAGCATTTTATGAGGTCGGTAGCTTCGTCCGGAGGTTAGCCTTGCACAGGGAGGTTCGAATTGACAATCGCACGTTTGTGTCGCTCTCTTATTGGTTATTACCCAACGGACTTGATTCGTAGTGCAAAGTATAACTAGTTGCTTTCTTTGTCTAAAATTTCAGCAACTTTGTCTAAAACTTTTCAAACAGCTTACATTTGCCAATATTGCCATCGTTGAAGTTTTTAACTGTTTCATGCACTCCAAACTTCAGAGTGTTTATTGTAATAAATGTTTTTTAGGCACAAACCTACAGACAACATTGTTTAATGGCTGGCTTACATTCTAAGTCTTCTATTTAACACATTTTAAAACAGATTTGGATCCGCAAGGAATGTGAATTTTATATGAAGGATCACATCTTCAGGAAAATGTAATTGTTTTTTTATTATTGTAAGATTCATTATTTTGACTCGCTTTCCAAAACTATCATCTAGTATCCATAGTATTTCGGTATATGGTATGCTGTGGCCTCTCATTGGAAGATGATAAATAAAAATACTCCACAGAAGAGAAGATTCTAAAGATAGCAAGTTAAAAGTGTATTATATCTCCAAGATTGCGATATTTGTTTAGTCGTTTTCCCCTTAACATTAATTTAATCTATTAGTAAAAGTTTTTTGTTTCAGATCTTTCAGTTTTGAGCTCATTATTTTCTGAATGCGCACTACTCGTTACATTGATATGGCAACCTAACCTAACCTAACCTAACCTAACCTAACCTACCTAACCTAACCTAACCTAACCTAACCTGACCTAACCTAACCTAACCTATCCTGTCCTAACCTAACCTAACTTAACCTAACCTAAACAAACCTAACCTAACCTAACCTAACCTAACATAACATAACCTAACCTAACCTAACCTAACCTAACCTAACTTAACCTGAGCTAACCAAACCTCACCTAACCAAACCTAACATACACTCAATAGATAGATTTAGTATACTAAATTACTTTTGAATATATATTTTTTTCGGAATTTTAATAATTATTTTCATTCCATTTTACCATTTATATTCATTTTGCATTTCAAATGTGTAAAATGTTCAAATCACCCAAATAATTAGATACTATTTATAAATAGTATCCACACATTTACTAATCGTTATCTAATTTCAAAATTTTTCAAAATTTTATTTTCAATTATAAATTATAATTAATATTGTTATTACGGTGTAATTTACAATAATGAAATAATTATATATTATATAAATGAAAGGATGAATTTAGTTTTTATTATTTTCCTGATCATGATATAAGTTAACCTGAAACGTTTTAATAATTAATTCCAAACTTCTAATTAAAATTAACATGTTTCATTATTATTTATATTTTTAACTTTTACTTTTAAATATTTTGCGAAATCACAATGAAAATGTTTGCGTTAAAACATTGAAGATAATAACGAACTCCAAGATTTGTAATAAACTTATCTCAACAAATCTCACGTTTTATATTAAAAATTCTCGGCGTCCATCCTATTGTCCTAATTCGATGTCTTACAGTGATTTCCTATAAATTTATTCAGATTGTATTTGTGACTCCATTAATACCACGTTTTTTCATCTTTAAAAAAAATAACGTTTTAGTTTAAAACCTCCAGGACGGTAACATGTTTCGTTCATAGCGAAAAAAAAAACTCGGTCAATTAAACCGTTTTCGGTGGTTTTACAAAAATAATCTTAACTTAATTATTAATATGTTGCAATATTTATTTAACCAATTGGTAATAAAATTATAGGATTTTTAGTGTATATAAATAAACATGATTTGAACTTTCGCACTTACTGAAAAATAAGTGATTCAGTAGTCACTTGTATTATTCATTTGGTGTAATCAGATGTGGAAATCTTCGATGACCCTTCAGATTAAAATTTACCGTATACAAGGTATGACTCATTTAAAGATGTCTCGTAAAAACCTGTTGAACTTTGATCGACTGCTGATTTATCTAATTTAAAAGTCACGTGAATAATGAATCATGTCCTATACTCCGGCCGAACTTTAGAACTTTAGTCATACTATACTGAACTTTGGCTGATAGAAAATGAGCTGTCTCATTTCATGAACTGTGGCCAAACTCCGGGTGGAATTAGATCGACTGGTTGAACTTTGGACGAAAGAAATTGAGCTGGCTCATTTCATGAACTGTCCCCAAACTCCGGGTGGAATTAGATCGGTCATAGTCTAAACTAATATATTCGGCTAGTTTGAAATGGATCATGTGGCGTGAGATAATGTTTCATTTCATGAAGTACCCTAAACACCGGGTGGAATTTGATCTGACATTGTCTAAACTAATATGTACAGCTTATTAACACTCTCTTATTTATTTATCATTAAACAGAGATTTATATACTTATGTAACTATTTATTGATTTTCTTTATTTACATAAAGTAACTATGCACTAGATTATCTTATCTTTGTATACTTAACTTTTATCTTTGTTGATACGTGCCGCTAGACTCTTATCTTTGTTTACTTAGTGGCGTCAACAAAGTTATCAAAGTCGTGTATCCTTTATCTTTGACATTTGACCTTGGCCTTTGAATGGTGTGGTATTTTCCTGTCATTTCTACTCGCATAACTGTATTAAAATATTTATATATATTATTTTTAATGTTATGTTTAAAGTGAAAATGAAAGAAAAAAGTTTACGGTAGCGAGTTATTTTTATTCAAGAACATGTTTATTAATAAACGCCAATTTTGGGTTTGTTATGTTTTTCGTTAATGATAAAAATGATATACGTTGAAAACATAGGTCTTTAGGCGGATTAGAATCAACAAGCTCTAGAACCTACCTATGTTAATCGTCTTTACCTTCTTAACCTCTAAGAAGCTTAGTTTTTCCTCTCAGGGGCTTACTGAGGTGAATTTGGGGTCGGTAATCTGGAAGGACCTAGCTTGATTTACCTTTCTTCATGTAGTTTGCGGTTAAGTCCCTTTTACCTTCCCTATCTGGTCTTCCTTGACCAACGTATGCTCTCTTCTGACTCTGATACTATCATAGTATTGTGGGCTAGGAGTCTTTATGTTATGTTCTTTTCTTCCTTATTTTTATAAGGGGATAACCGTAAGGTTTTCTGTCTTAACACAACAAGAAAATAGACAGTTGTTGTAGTCAATCATTTAACATCGCTCGAGTAGTCAATTTGCCTATTCTACGCCGTAGTATCACAACAAAGTACAAGAGCAATACGTACTTCAATGAATATTGAAACGCTGTCACATGAGATCAAGCAATAAAATAAAAATATTGGCATTAAAGTTTTGATTTTAAATATTTAAAATTGCCTTATATTTGTATGATTTTAATCAAACTGTAACTTTGCACACTTATTAAATTAAAACTTAACAATTTAAATGAACGAATTTAGTAGCTTTCATTATTTTACTTTACATTATTGTATTTTTATATTGTTTCGTCTTTTATAATAAAAGTGGTTGCTTTCAAGGAGAAGAACAATCAACTCCAAGTTTGCAAAAACATTGTTTCTCAGACAAATCACACCTTCTTGATTAAAAAACAGTGGTCTCTTCAAGCTTCATTCTTGTTGATTTAACAATAACTTTCTGGAACTAATTTCATGTAATTTTACATATAGTTGTAGGTCTACTATCTACAATAAATAACCGTATACAAATAATCTACAAAATACTGTTTATCACAAAATAACTATATTTCTCCATTTTAAATTTAGACGACGTAATAAACCTCACTGTAAATTTTGGTTTTAAAGTTATTTTACCGTAATATTATGGTTTATGGAACATTTGACAACATTTGTGTATGTAACAACTAATACATATCGTTTCGAATATTTTATCGTATCAACTGATAACGCGAGTTGATTTATACTCTAGAAACGTCGGGTATTAATTTTGCTATACACAAATGATAGAAAATGCCCGATTAAATCCATCATTATGAAAAGCTTCTATTGGTATAGAAACTTACACCAGTCGACTTCAATAAAATTAGCTACCCGTTCAAGCTGTGTTTCAAACTACTCTGTTTTGTATTACTGCCAATGTTCAGTCATTTATTATTAATAGTTAATTATATTTAATTTTGTTGGAATCTGTTCAAACGATTATCAGCCATACAATGTTGGCACAGGGCTTGGTTACAGTGCGGAATTGTTTTACAGTTACAGTAAAATAAAACTGAAAATACAGTTTTATTTATTTGGAGATCAAGAAGTCTTATTCAGTAGGGTAATTTTGTTTAAGACAGTCGTTACATATTTTTTTTCAGCTATTAATTGTATATCACTGGTTGTGTATTTCACTAAAATTTTAACGTAAAAAATAGAGACGAATTTGAGATATTACGTATTATATTACAACTACTAGGTTGATTGCGTTGTTGTTCTTTTAAATGAAACTTACGATGGGTGTTCTGATATAGATGGCAACCAATATGTTTCTGCGATTGAAGAAAACTTGAAAATCGTTAAAGCCAACTTAAAAAAAAAAAAAAAAAATCTTTTTTTTTCACATGTGAGTAAAGAAAATTTTAAGTTATCTAAATATTTGAGAAAACTTCCAAATATACGGTCAAAATATGTCCACATGTGTACATTCAACAGCCAATAGACAGACAGTTATAATTACAAAACTACTTTACTGTACCCAGAGTAAATCAAAAGAGATATTCAGTCTAACTTCATCAAAACTCTAATCACTATAGTTAACTGCCCTGCTGGACTGGTTATTTCAACTTATTTACCTTTGTTTTCCTGCTTATAATCCTTCAATATTAACGACTTCTTGGAATACGTCGTTTCTCTTCTTATTCACTCATTAACAAATCTCATTTATTGTTTTTTATACTTGTATTGATTTAATAAGTGTCCATTGTTAATGATAAATAAAACATATATAATTCATATTTACGAGGACACGTGTACCAAATATAAAAAAAAAGTTAAAATTTTGAAGTTAAATGTTGTATTATTTATATGTTTACGTAAATGTGGTGTATATATGTTTTATTTGTCATTAACAATCGACATGCAATAAATGTATGCAAGTATGAAAAAACAATAAATGAGATTTGATAATGCCTGAACAAGATGCGAAACGACGTATTCAAACAAACGATGTAAGAAGTGAACAAAGAAGGACTTTGAAGAAAACAAAGGTAAATAAGTTAAAAACTCTAATCTACGTATATACGAGGCAGTAAAAACAGAAAAACTGGGCTTTGATGTTTTTAGTTGAACATCTCAAAATGTCAGGAATGATAATCAAGTATTTATTTTGTATTTTTTTAAAATTTTTTATACAATAAGAGGAGTAGTAAAATGTATCTTCCATATGTTCACATGAACTTTTCTTTCTTTACTTTCAGAAGGAGAATACGTCCTGAAAATTTCTCCATTTCTTCATGGGATAACCAGTATATTTAAAAAAATCATGACGATATAGAAATATTTTTGGAGACGGCGATGTGTAGTATTTACTTTTTTTGAATGAGTATGTGGAAAGGTAGTCCTTTTTTTACCTTTAATAAATGTATCTATGATAATAAAAGAAAATATTTTAAAACTCCTTCGATCTCTAATTATAGTGGCTCCACCTTTGAACCCTGGAATATCTATATATTATATACTAGCAGAGTACCCGCCCTTCGTACGGGGTTGACGTATATTTGTATTGTATAATGGAGTATAGATAATTGAGTGTTAAGGGAGTTTTCAAGGTCAGTCGGGCGGTGCCCTGATGGAATTTCTAAAAGAAAATAGGCCTATGTGTTAACCAGGGACCCTAAGAGTGTCCTTGTACAATTTCAGCTCAATGGGTCCAGTAGTTTTTACGTGATTGAGTAACACACAAACACACACAGACAGACACCATTATATATATATATATATATAGGCTATATATATATATATATATATATATATATATATATATTACAACGGACACAACCCGTTGTAGGTCCTGGATTTTGAATTTGTAATTAATTTTATAAATTTGAATAGTCCGGACTTACCGTGGGCTAAAGCCGCATGTAGGTCACGAAAATCATGTTGACGCGGGAGGGTAGTTATCTGGCTAAGTTAAACTCTTGGACCCTGCCTGTTCGAAAAGGAATAAGGACTTGTAAAAAATACTTAAAAATTAATACGGGAAGCCAAAATCCAGAAATTAAATAAAAACAAATATCTTCAGGAAATGCATTACGCTAACCGCGGGTGTATTAACTGCAAGATTAGATAATATAAAGTCACAAAGTTACGTAAAATACAGACTATTAAAGTATGGGGAGAAATTCAAAATTCCTCTAAGTTGAAAAAGAAAAGGTTTTTCAGGCTTTTCATAAGAAGGCCTAAAATAAAGGTAAAATAAGTTTTTGCGAAATTTCGTTAAATAAAAAAGTTAATGTTAATTCACTAAGTTCAAATGATAAAAAAGTATATAAAAAAGAAAGTTTTTTAAATTCTAACCAAAACAAATTTTAGTAATGATAAACAAAATGTATAATTAAAAAGAAAAACTTGAAATTTTATTAAAGGAAAAAGGTGACAGAATTCGCACCTTTACAGCAAGATAAAAAGTTAAACTTAAATTTTTATTAACTCAAAACGCTAAATAGTATGCTGATAACGTAGTTATGTAAAAATAATCCAGTATTTAAAATATGTTTCGGGAGTAAAGGAAAGCCCAAGTTTGTAGAAAATCGTTTAACTCCCTAACCCTACAGCAAGACAACCAGAAGCAGAAAAAAAGAGAAAATCCGGCTAGTTAACACAAACCAAAAGGACATAAAGAAGTGAAAACAAAAAACCGGGAAAAACAAAAAACAAAGACTTTTCCGGGAGAAATGGCCGCGGAAAAACGTGCGCGGGTCGTGTACGCGAACCAAGAATCGTACGAACATCACTCTAGTTTGTGTGTAAAGAAGACAACGAGCTGAATTCAAAAATGTCACTCTCAATAAAATAGGGAAAACCCTGGAGGAGTTACAAAGGAAAAGGATTTTCAATGGCCAAAACTGCACGGAGAGAGATAAGAGTGGAACGGTAGAAGGGGCTGGCTGAAGATGAGTCTTGATATTTCTTCGATGTAAGTGAACACATCGAGCCTTGATATTTCTGCGATGTAAGTGAACACATCGAGCCTTGATCTCGTTTTTTATAAAATACCATAGTATGCAAAAAACTAAGTATTTTCTTAGTTAACCTAATAATTTGTATAACAAGTGTGAACATACGTCATTGCGATATTAATTTGGAATGCAGCAATAGACACAACTATAATCTACAAGAACGTCAGTGGCAACTTAGTCATTACAAAGTTGGCCTAACTTGGATTATTCTGGAGAAGTAACATAACCTACATAGCAGCTGATACATGGAGTGATTCGTATAGCTTCCGGATAGGACTCCAGGACATCACCAGGCGACCACTTGGACATGCAACTTTAACGTCGAGAGAATAGCCGAACCGGGACTTCAGACACAACATCACCACAACCATCTTTAAAAATTCATCCAACATTCTTCAAGACAACCCTACAGGGATCAACCTTCATCAACGAGACAACTTAACCAGCACGCAGAGCATCTGTAGCCTGCCATCGCTAAACAACGCTCGCGGACTTCATATCAAACGTCGCGACGCCTGGACAGTTGAGAAAAGGTCGGTAGAAACGTAAATACGTTAGTCCCTGATTAAATTTGCCTGAAATAAATTCAAATAAATTTATTTTAAAATACTGGGTTACTTAGGATGTTAGATTAGATAAAATATTTGTATTATTAATTAAAAATTAAATTCATTAAATCGTAAATTCGAATTAAATCTTTTATTAAAATATTAATTAAATCAAATTGGGTATAAAATATTAGAATAAATTATAGTTAGGTAAATAGGTAAATAATTGGTTCTGCCTTGTAGTTTAAGAAATTATTATTAAATTGAAAGGAAAGTTATTATTTGTCTTTGTTGGAGAAAGTAAAATCAAAAAGTTTTATTTTATGTTTGAAAAAAAAAAAAAAAAAAAAGAATTATTAAAATTTTATTTGCTTTATAAAAAATTTATTATTTACAAAAAACACCTAGTATTCAAATATCCCAATAGTTTATGAGTTATAGATTAAGAATTGATACAGTGAAATTTCATAAAATATTTGCAAGCACAAATAAACAATTTACAAGGTTAGTTTCAGTGTACTCACTACTCAGAGGTTTACAAAAAGTAAAATCATTCACTTGTGTCCTAACTGAGCTAGAATCAAATATAAAGTACTGGAAGTATAACGTAGAAGTTTTTTTTTTTTAGTCAGGATATTCAGAAAACTGAATATTCGACACATAGTTATTTCACCTAGGCCAAACAAAGCGAGATTGCCTATAAAACTTCCAGTAGGTGGAAATAACTTATTCTCAAACGAAAAACCGTTGAATAAATCGGCGTCCCAAAAAAGTGGGGTCCGAAAACATCATTCAACTTAACCAAGAAAAGGTTTACCGTTGGAGAGTTGGCGCCCTTCGGTGTTGGCTCGATTTCACTTGTGGTTAAAAAATTAACCAAAAGTAAAATTCAGTCAAAAAACTAACGTAAATTTATTTGTGCTTGAAACTGTGTATGTTAGCTTTAGAATTGTGTTTAATATTAAGCCATACTACTGCTATTTTCCACGTCTGAAGTATTTCCCGGGTTCGTGTCGTATTAAGGTTCAGAGGGGGAGAGAGGAAATTAAAACATTAAAATTAATTAACCAATAAATTACATTTGTCGTGGTAAAATCGGAAAATTGGGGGTGTAGGCCTAAAAAGATTGGAGTAAAAATAAATTTAAAATAATTGGGAGTTTTCCGACTCGACAGATCAAAACAAAATTAAATAAATTAAAATAGTTAAATCAAATTAAAATAGTATAAAAAAGCAAAAGTTAAAATGGCGGAAAAGGCAATGAAAGAGTTCTTCGAACAATATAAAAAAGATAAAGAAGAAAGGGCGAAGAAAGATCAGGAAGAACTGGAAAGAAAAGAGGAAAGAAGACGGCTCAAGGATGAAAAAATCCGGGAAGAAAAGGAGGCAGGAAGGTTACAGCGAGAGAAGGAACAAAAAGAATTATACCACTTAATCTCTGGAAAGCTGGGAGACCTGGAACGAAGCCTAGAGGAAGAAAGCGTGAGGTGTAAGGAACAACATACCAAGGTGGAAGCGAAATTTGGGAAAATAGAAGGAACAATCCATTTTCTGGAAGAAACGACGAGCACCATGAAGAAAACAGTAGATGAGGGCTTCAGAACAATGGAAAGTCGGGTGCAACGCGTCGAAAAGAAAATAGGAGACGTGTTGAGTCAGGGAGGTGGTAGTAGGAGTGTAGGAATAATGATACCGCGTTATGAGAGCGAAGCAACTAAAATTGAATTTTGGGGAAACAGTAAAGAAAGGCCTAAACAATTTTTAAGGGACATAGAAGGGTTAATGGACGAGTTGAATCCCTATTTAGAAGATAGGGAGAAGATTAAATTCATTAGACGCCATCTTAAAGGTTATGCAATCGAATGGTTTAACATAACAAACCGCGAAGAGATGAAGTATGCCGAATTTAAGGAAGCATTTTTAAATAATTACTGGTCGCTACAAAAACAAAAAGCGATCAGAAATTATATCGAAAACAATAAGTATGTAGAGAAGGGGAATGCTAGTAGAACAGAATATTTCTGTATGGTAGTAAATAAAGCTCGAGATTTAGATCCCCCCTTATCTGAAGGTTTCCTAGTATTCACAGTAATGCAACACTTTAGCGAACAAATTAGGCTAGCAAGCATAGGTAAGCCTAGTGAAACGATTCAAGATGCGATAAACTTTTTAAACAATGTCGATATGATAGAGGAAAATCGGCGAGGCAGACCCCAAGACGCTCAAGACACGCAGAATAGGCAAAATTTCACACCTAGAAATAACCCCCCTATCCAAAGATCTTATGCTCAAAACCCAAATAACTCTAATCACCCAAGTTCCAATAAACCACGTCCTTTCAACTCAAATCCTAACCAGCAGAAAAAAAACTAATAATTGAGGTTCTGCCAAAGGATGGATGTTTTCGGAATGACAGGGCTGTAGAAAAAACAATAAAGCAAAAGATTAAAGTAAAAAAAGTTAAAGTGCAGGTAAATACCAAAAAGTTAGGAAATAAAAAAGTTACTCCTTGTACTAGGATCGAACCTGAAGTAGGCGAAAAAGTCGTCGAAAAGGAGCGCGAATATCAACCTAAACAATTAGGTAGTTTAAATGTCAATATTAGAGAAGACTTGCTAGATAATAAGGACGAGCCAATTTTAACTGAAAAACCCATAGAAGAAATACCCGCGATTCCAGTCGAACTTGGAACAAGTACCGGTTACCTTGAGATTGACACAGGAGCTGAAGTAAGCGTTATCCAACAGGATTACCTCGATCAATTAAAATCGGAAGATGTCAAAATCTTAGAATTGCCGGTAGCGTGCCTAGAAATAATTGGGGCATTAAAAGGGAAGGTGCAAAAAATTAACAAGCAAGTCCTAATTGAAATTAAACTGTTAGATAAATGCGTAGATCTACAATTTTTGGTAGTAAAAGGTCTAAAATCTAGGATAATTATGGGATGTGACCTATTATATAATTTACAAGCCAAAATAAACATGCAAGAAAAATTTGCAATGTTTAAAATAGGTCAGGATAATATTAAAATCCCGTTTATTGACAAAAAAGTTGCAATAACACGTTTAAAGGGAAAATGTTTTAATATTAATTCCCAATACTATAAAAACAATAAATCAATAAATTTAATTAAATCGGAGGTAATTAAATCCGACAAAATCGAGGCGATAAATACTAAATTCCAAACTAATAAGTTAAATGAAAATGAAATTAGCATAAATGAGTTAGTAAACAAAGCTGAAATCGTTAATGTACCGGAAATAGAAAAAACGGGCATCAACGATGTAATGGAAGGGAATTGTAGCATGAGTCAAGACAGGAAGCCGGACACAACAGCTAGGAATATTGATAAGGTTAGGATACAAAACGAAGAAGGGTTGGATCAAATGATACCGAAGGGGTTATCTGTTCAACGAAGGAAGGGGCAAAAATCCAAAAATTTAATCGTACCTAAGATGCTATCTAAAGAAGCCAAGGACGAAATTTCGCGTAATAGGGCATTAAAAAAGATTAATGTACCAATTAAAGTTAGGTATAGTGGTGAAAAATATCCAGTTACCAACTACGCGTCGCGACGCAGCCAAAGTAGCCGAAACTGTAAATATCCAAATAAGCGTTGTAACCCAAATCAGGCGAAGTCAAGCACTGCACTACACTGTAAATATTCCGACCACTCGATTAACAATAAAAAGTATAATAATAAACAATCACAAGAAGAATTAATATCTGTAGGAGGAACAGACACGCGTGACTACAATCAACTGTCAAAAGTGCGTGGAAGAATGTCTAAAGTCAGATTTAAAAACACTAATATTTCTGTGGTAAATAAAACTAAATTAAGTAGGAAACATGTACGGTACAAAGAGAAAGTAGGCCAAATTGGAAGTCAGCTGTGTGGACTTAGACAAGGAGTGAAGATAGCGACTCTAGCAAAAGGGCAAAGGGCCGTTCCAACTAAACGCTGTAATCAAATAACTTTAACAAAGGAGTATAGTCACAGTACTATACTAACGGAACAACAAGAAGGCCTACTACAGGAATTAATTAATAAATATAAATCAATTTTTTCTGAATTGCCGGGACTTTGTAAAAATTATGTTCATGAATTAAAGGTTCCTACAACGGACACATTTGTGAATCGTAACTATCCAATCCCGATGAATCATCGAAAGCTTGTGAGGCAGGAAATACAGCAGATGTTAGAAAATAACATAATAGAAAGATCGCGGACACCTTACATTAATCCAATGGTTACAGTTGTAAAGCCGGATGGATCCATTAGGTTGTGCATGGATGCTAGAAAGTTAAATAAAATTATAACCCCGGATTATGAGAGTGCGCCACCTATAGAAGACATTTTGAGGAAGGGGAGACGCACTAAGTATATTTCCAAAATAGATTTAACATCGAGTTTCTGGCAGGTCCCGTTGACCCAGGAATCCAGGAAGTACACTGGTTTTCTATTTGACAACAAGGTGTACAACTTTAAAGTAGTTCCCTTCGGCTTGCAGAATTCCTTAGCCGCACTAGTGAGGGCGGTGGACTTGACATTAGGAGGTGAGGTAGAAGGATTTACTTTGAATTATGTAGACGATTTGCTTTGTCTCTCCGAGACTTTTGAAGACCACCTGCAGCATTTGGAAATGATATTCCAGAAGTTTCAAGATGGCGGACTAACTATAAACCCTAAAAAAACGATATTTTGTCAAGAGGAGGTGAAGTTTTTGGGGTTTATATTTGCACCATCGGGAATCCGCACAGATCCGGAAAAGCTTTCTACGATACAAGAGTTTCCAGAACCGCGTAGTGTAAAACAACTACAATCATTTCTGGGGTTTGTGAATTACTACTCAAGGTTTACAGCAAAGTATGCGGCAGCAACCAAACCATTGTACCAACTGTTGCAAAAGGACAAGAAGTGGGAGTGGTCACCTGACATGCAACAGGCGTTCCAGGAAGTTAAGAAGCTGTTCAGGGAATCCGTGGTTATAGCACATCCAGAGGAAGGGAAAGAAACATTTCTGCAAACGGATGCGAGTACAGGAGCAATAGCAAGTCAACTTTACCAGCTAGATGCAAACGGAAATATCCAAGTGATAGGTTTTGTAAGCAGAACACTCAAGGCATATGAAAAACACTATACCATATGTGAGCTGGAGCTATTAGCGATTGTGCACGGGCTGAAAAAGTTTAGACCACTAATTGTAGGAGCACCCTTAACTATAATCACGGATAACATGGCGCTGAAGTTTTTGACGTCTTGCAAGTTTGGCAACAGTAGGATGACAAGATGGATATTAGGAATTCAAGAGTACAACCCCAGAGTAGTGCACTGCGCGGGAAAAGAAAACATCCCTTGTGACATAGCAAGTAGAATGTATGAAAACAGCCGAGGACAGGAAGACCAAAGGAGAGTGCGGATTCAAGAAATCCGAATAGATCCAGGTTTCACAAAATTGTTGCAGGATTGGAGAAACAGACAGATGGCAAGCCCTGAATGCTTGGACATTATAAATAATATTGTAAATAAAGTAGATTATAGAATAGAAAATAATGTGTTATGCAAATTTATAAATGGAATGTCGAAAATTGTGGTACCAGAGAGTACAGTAAAGGAATTCATAAAACTTGTACATGAAGCTTATGGTCACGCAGGAAGAAATAAAATATATAACATGATTAGAAATAGGTGGCATTTCAAATACATGAATCATCAAATAATGGAAGAAATAAGAAAGTGCGATATTTGTCAAAGAGCAAAATACCCGAACCAGTATTCAATAGGTCAAAGTAGGCCAATGGTAACAGATAACATAGGCCGAATGGTGGCGATTGATTTCTTAGGGCCATTACCAAAAGGTTTAGGAAATGTACAATATATCCTAGTGGTAGTGGATATTTTCTCTAAATATGTTAAACTGTACACGGTAAGAAATCCAACGACAGAAAATAGTATAGATAAAATGAGGCAGTACTTTGCAGAGGTTGGAAAACCAGAAAGCATTCTTACAGATTATGGCAAGGCATTTACTTCAGGAAATTGGAAGGAGTGGATCCAAGAAGAAAGAGTCCGACACGTACTCATCCCTATAAGACATCCTCAAGTAAATCTGGCGGAGAGGGTGAACCGAGAAATCGTGCGCATGCTTAGAACGTATTGCTACGACCGACAGGCAAATTGGAAACAATATCTGGGATATATACAAGACATTCTAAACACAACACCACACGACACCATAGGATACACCCCTCAGGAAATACAATTTGGCCAGGAGGCTAGGTACGTGTGGGATGAGGTCTTCCCTAGGGAACAGCCGAACCCAAGAGAAGAAACGGTGCGAGAGAAACATCAGAAATGCCAGGCCAGGATCATAAGGGCCGGAAACCAACGAGCTGCTAAACAGAACTATGGTCGCAGGTTTACAAACTTCGATGTTGGGGATTTAGTGTTAGTAACACAAAACACTCACATTATGGCGAGTAAATTTAAAGGCGAAACAAAGAAACTATTTTTACTATACGCAGGACCTTTCCGCATAAAAGAAAAAGTAGGAAATAAAACCTATATCGTGGAAGACCGAGTTACAGGAAGAACAAAGGGTAAATATGATGTAAGAGATCTGAAGCCATATGTACAATAAATTAAGTTACAATCCAATAGCAAAATAAACCATATAAAGATTATTATTATTGAAGGAAGGGTAGGCCTAATACATAAACTGATTAGCCATACCGGGGAATACCAAATGTAAATATTGTTATGTGAAGACAGATATCAAATGTAAATATTATGAATTAGTAAACACGCAATGAATGAAGATAGAAAAGGACAGGAACTAAAGTAGGCTAGGATGGGACGGTTTGCAACACAGCTGAACTAAAGTCAAGGGAAGTTCAAGGTCGACGGAAGTGGAGAGAGGGAACACGGCAGACTGAGAAGACTAAAATGAAGGAAGTAGGCCTAAATAAACAACTCAACGCATCTCAATTGATTGAAAGGCCTAAGTATTTCTATCTTACATGCTAATGTGTTTGCTAGTTTTAAATTAAATAGTAATACAGATCCAGGAAGAAAACGTTCGAATATAACCTACGAACAAATCAGGTGCCTGGAATGGCCTAATACACGAGTCAGGGGTGTATAGGGGTTGCATATTAATTACCAGAAAATTAATTATGCGTAAAAATTGTTAGGAGAATCGGAGTAGTTAGGATTCTGGAAGAAAGAAGTTTAACTAATAAACTAGGAAAAACTTAGAAAAAAAAAAAAACTTAAATAAATAAACAATTAATTAATTAAAAAACTCTCAATTATTGTAATTGAAGCCACAAAGGCAAATAAAAAAAAAGGGTAATGTAAAATAAAACGTACAAAAAACTCGGATTATAAAAATTCGGGAAATATGAATGCAAGGAACATAACAGTAGTATGAAAATGTAATCCAGTAAAGTATTGTTAGTTGGTTATCAGGCAAATTAAAATGTGTCCCTGTATTTATATAAGTTGTGTACAGTTTAAACATGTGTTTTCAGTGGAAGTGAACTCACCCAGTGAACATTTCAAAAGGAAATGTATACCATGTCATGTTTGTATAAATGTAATTTCAGATTATGCAGAATAAGAAGAACAATGAAATGTATAGTATGAATTGTATATATAAAAATTATGAATATGTAATCTGTAAATTGTTAGGATAGGAAGGCAGAACTAGATATAAGAATGTAATAAGATAGGAGGAAATTTGAAACGGGAGTATTATTATATTTAGTGGTTTTCAATATCTTGGTTTTATGGCGGAGCCGATCAAACCAGATATCTTAAGAGGGGTAGCTTACAACGGACACAACCCGTTGTAGGTCCTGGATTTTGAATTTGTAATTAATTTTATAAATTTGAATAGTCCGGACTTACCGTGGGCTAAAGCCGCATGTAGGTCACGAAAATCATGTTGACGCGGGAGGGTAGTTATCTGGCTAAGTTAAACTCTTGGACCCTGCCTGTTCGAAAAGGAATAAGGACTTGTAAAAAATACTTAAAAATTAATACGGGAAGCCAAAATCCAGAAATTAAATAAAAACAAATATCTTCAGGAAATGCATTACGCTAACCGCGGGTGTATTAACTGCAAGATTAGATAATATAAAGTCACAAAGTTACGTAAAATACAGACTATTAAAGTATGGGGAGAAATTCAAAATTCCTCTAAGTTGAAAAAGAAAAGGTTTTTCAGGCTTTTCATAAGAAGGCCTAAAATAAAGGTAAAATAAGTTTTTGCGAAATTTCGTTAAATAAAAAAGTTAATGTTAATTCACTAAGTTCAAATGATAAAAAAGTATATAAAAAAGAAAGTTTTTTAAATTCTAACCAAAACAAATTTTAGTAATGATAAACAAAATGTATAATTAAAAAGAAAAACTTGAAATTTTAATAAAGGAAAAAGGTGACAGAATTCGCACCTTTACAGCAAGATAAAAAGTTAAACTTAAATTTTTATTAACTCAAAACGCTAAATAGTATGCTGATAACGTAGTTATGTAAAAATAATCCAGTATTTAAAATATGTTTCGGGAGTAAAGGAAAGCCCAAGTTTGTAGAAAATCGTTTAACTCCCTAACCCTACAGCAAGACAACCAGAAGCAGAAAAAAAGAGAAAATCCGGCTAGTTAACACAAACCAAAAGGACATAAAGAAGTGAAAACAAAAAACCGGGAAAAACAAAAAACAAAGACTTTTCCGGGAGAAATGGCCGCGGAAAAACGTGCGCGGGTCGTGTACGCGAACCAAGAATCGTACGAACATCACTCTAGTTTGTGTGTAAAGAAGACAACGAGCTGAATTCAAAAATGTCACTCTCAATAAAATAGGGAAAACCCTGGAGGAGTTACAAAGGAAAAGGATTTTCAATGGCCAAAACTGCACGGAGAGAGATAAGAGTGGAACGGTAGAAGGGGCTGGCTGAAGATGAGTCTTGATATTTCTTCGATGTAAGTGAACACATCGAGCCTTGATATTTCTGCGATGTAAGTGAACACATCGAGCCTTGATCTCGTTTTTTATAAAATACCATAGTATGCAAAAAACTAAGTATTTTCTTAGTTAACCTAATAATTTGTATAACAAGTGTGAACATACGTCATTGCGATATTAATTTGGAATGCAGCAATAGACACAACTATAATCTACAAGAACGTCAGTGGCAACTTAGTCATTACAAAGTTGGCCTAACTTGGATTATTCTGGAGAAGTAACATAACCTACATAGCAGCTGATACATGGAGTGATTCGTATAGCTTCCGGATAGGACTCCAGGACATCACCAGGCGACCACTTGGACATGCAACTTTAACGTCGAGAGAATAGCCGAACCGGGACTTCAGACACAACATCACCACAACCATCTTTAAAAATTCATCCAACATTCTTCAAGACAACCCTACAGGGATCAACCTTCATCAACGAGACAACTTAACCAGCACGCAGAGCATCTGTAGCCTGCCATCGCTAAACAACGCTCGCGGACTTCATATCAAACGTCGCGACGCCTGGACAGTTGAGAAAAGGTCGGTAGAAACGTAAATACGTTAGTCCCTGATTAAATTTGCCTGAAATAAATTCAAATAAATTTATTTTAAAATACTGGGTTACTTAGGATGTTAGATTAGATAAAATATTTGTATTATTAATTAAAAATTAAATTCATTAAATCGTAAATTCGAATTAAATCTTTTATTAAAATATTAATTAAATCAAATTGGGTATAAAATATTAGAATAAATTATAGTTAGGTAAATAGGTAAATAATTGGTTCTGCCTTGTAGTTTAAGAAATTATTATTAAATTGAAAGGAAAGTTATTATTTGTCTTTGTTGGAGAAAGTAAAATCAAAAAGTTTTATTTTATGTTTGAAAAAAAAAAAAAAAAAAAAGAATTATTAAAATTTTATTTGCTTTATAAAAAATTTATTATTTACAAAAAACACCTAGTATTCAAATATCCCAATAGTTTATGAGTTATAGATTAAGAATTGATACAGTGAAATTTCATAAAATATTTGCAAGCACAAATAAACAATTTACAAGGTTAGTTTCAGTGTACTCACTACTCAGAGGTTTACAAAAAGTAAAATCATTCACTTGTGTCCTAACTGAGCTAGAATCAAATATAAAGTACTGGAAGTATAACGTAGAAGTTTTTTTTTTTTAGTCAGGATATTCAGAAAACTGAATATTCGACACATAGTTATTTCACCTAGGCCAAACAAAGCGAGATTGCCTATAAAACTTCCAGTAGGTGGAAATAACTTATTCTCAAACGAAAAACCGTTGAATAAATCGGCGTCCCAAAAAAGTGGGGTCCGAAAACATCATTCAACTTAACCAAGAAAAGGTTTACCGTTGGAATATATATATATATATATATATTTGTGTCGTTCACTCGGACCTTATGTGCCCCGTAAAGCTAAATATTGAAATACAATGTTCATTATTTTACGTTATTACGATGAAAAATACGTTTTCATAAAATTTATCATATTTATAGCAAAATTCATAAATAGATGGACAAAGAAGCATAAGGAATAAGTTTATTGGCACGTTGTTTTGAGCTCCTGAAACATACAGCGTGATCCTTTTATCTTGTACAATATTGGTATTTCGTAAACCAACTTTCGACCATTTACAAAGTTTGCTAAAATGGTTTAAAAAATCCGTATAAAGTAACAAAGTTTCCCCAATTAAAGTTTTTCGTTGGATCAATCGTGGCATTTTATGATTACATTGTATAATAGGTTTACCTAGATTGTATGTTTTAATATTATATAAATGTCACATATATAATTTTGGCTATTATTGTTAAACACCATAAACACTAGATGATTTCATATAGAAGATCAATCTGAAAACAATTATCTTCTTCCACAGGAGCTCAACAATAGTGAGTGCGGGAGTGATAAAAACGAAGGAGCTAGTCCAGGATCTACACATTTTTTATGGTGTCTTGTGTTAGATATTTTTCTTTCAATTCACACTTAAAACTATTATTGAGGAATTCTCTTTCTCTTCCTACTCAGACAGTAGAAATAAAAGTCTTTATTTTATATTCATTCCTTCTTTTATTATAACGCAAAATTTAAAAATAATAAAAATACAATCTCCCCCAAGATGTTGCTAGCAAAAGTCCTAACAAAAGTAAAATTTTTTTAATATGAAAAGTGCCATTTGTTATGGGACTTATATTTCAAATCTAGTAGCTAATTATTCTTGTTTTTATTACAATGACTCTTTCGACATTACAATTTATGGGATATGAATTAATGGTGCATAAACATTACACACATTTTTTCACACACACATCGCAAAACCAAATGAAAACGAACTAAAACTAATCATCACGAAAAATATCAATTCATTAGTTACCAATCCAAAAGATATAACGACTCAGTCTTTGAATAAAGGTTAGTATATTTGAAAATGTATATATGTATGATATATTAAAATATATTAAATTTTATAAACTTATTTCGCTTTTGCCAAAACCCTTCTTCGTGGTAAATTGATATAGAATCCTTAAAGGCAACGTTTGAAAAAAAGTTTTATCAATATCATTAGTGTAAATTTTGAAAAAAAAGTACTTAGATTTGAGAGGTCCAATACAATGTACGCGATAACAAAGCCCACATGTTATTAGAACTGTACACGAGCAAAGAAATACCAAAACAAGAAGTTAAACTGAGAAATTACACTGGTTAACTAACTAAAAGTAGCTCGTTAACAACGGAGAACCTAACGGTTTTATCCAAACAAACGGTCTTGTGTTCCTCTTTACTTAGTTTTGTATATGACCTTGTAGTTAAGCCTTGCGCTGAATTGACCGGAAATATGTCAACCTTGCTTAAATTGGAGGAATTTTTATCTTCAACTTTCAACTAGGTTTTTAAAGGTATATAAGGAAGCCATCGCGATGCTATTTATACTGTGGTTGGGATAGTAGGATTAACAAATTAGTGTTGTGGCCTTGATGGATATACACATTTTTTATGTAGTTTTCGGTAAATCCTTCTCTATCGTCATTCCTTTCTGGTCGTACTTGATTTCTTTCGATCCTGACGATATTAGCATGCAAAGGCTAGGAGACTTTATTTATATTTTTTACAAGGTATTTTGTCTTTAAAGAACAAGACAACAAGCTTGTTCTGTTGGTGTAATTCCAAATTGTGTATATGTTTTTATTGCTGTAATATTGCTGTATTAATATATTACATTATCTTTTCTCAGACCACCTCATGAAGGGTTATGCACAACAGTTGTAAGCATATGTAAATATACTT